>JAKCPI010030908.1:0-181531 GCA_023213315.1 Euborellia annulipes
TTTGTGTCGACAAATATTTAGTTTCCGACAGTACGGTACAGTGAGGGACAATATCAAGTCCCACCCATGTGTTTTCTACATGTGATTATTTCAATGTTTTTAAAAAAATATTATATATTTTTTAATGAAAACTTTCATGGTTCAAACCTAGAAAATTTCCAAAAAAAGATTTTCATTTTTCTTTTATAAAAACAATGAAATAATCACAAGAAGAAAACGCATGGCTGGGACTTAATATTGTTCCTCCCTGTATATTCGATTTTCAAGATGTAAATTTATAAGTATGGGAAAATATTTATATTTTGTTAGCATGGCAACCATTTCTCTTATCTATCCTATACAAGAGTAGGCGGCCTCGGACGACCGAAGACAATTTCCACTAGAGGTACCGTGCCGCTGCCGTGCGATGGCGTAGGCCGTTTTCGCTCGAAGTTGAAGTCTTTTGAGGGCAGACGGCAGCAGCACGGCACGTCTAGTGGAAATTGAAACGTCCTCTCTAATGAAATTTAAATGGCAAGTCCGTTTGAGCATTTCCGGTCGACGGCAGGGGCACAGCCTAGTGGAAATTGACCTTAATAGTTACAGTTCAGTTTTAAATCTTAATAGTTACATTTTCTAAACTTATTCTTCTTTCCTCGACTATATTATTCCAGGGGTGCGGGGTCTGCGGATCGCACTCCTGTTACTAAACTTAAAGAATAATATTGGGAGAGTATGAAGTGGAATGGAGCCAAAAACTTGCCTTATTTTTCTCTTTAAGTTTTTATTTTTTTCTTCCCTGGTCTTTTCTTGATTGTATTTTTCAATCCATGATTCAACAACGAATAATGAAGAAGATGCAGAATCTCAATTGCTTCAAATAATGCTCTGGTCTAGTCGATTGTCCTAAACAAGAGAACAACATTAATTAGAAAAAAGATAGTGGTGTAATTATACCTTAATAAAATATTTGCGAAGTCGTTCTGATTATGCAGCTAAGGCTGGCTCGATAAATCGCTCAACTTCACGTCGAAGCAGTTGAGGCTTCAACTTGTTGCTTAGATTGCCTCCTACCTCCTCCCCCCAAATTGGCTTGAATGGCTGAATGCACTCGAACACTTTGCAAGCATTTGAGTTGGCTAATGAGCTCGCCAAGCGACAGATGAACGACTTTGGTTCTATATTAGACTAATATTTAATATAGGATTTACAAATGAATTGATATCTTATTGACAAGGGATTATAAAAATAATTTTATTATAATAAATAAATAAAAATATCAAGGAAGGGTTGCAGATTACCGGCCGTATAAATGCCAGTGAGAATGCTCCGGAATTCTTTACGACGGATGCTGATTTATTTGAAGTCGGCAATCTATCGTACGATCGTGAGACCGGTTGCTCTGTATTCGTCCCAGACCCAGGCCTCCACGAAGAGAAGAGAATCGGTACTGCATGTGATGGAGATGCGGACGGTCACCAGACTTGATCGGCATCTCCAATGCTACCACCATCAGGAGCAGGTTTGGCAGAGCGTCAAAAATCACTGACAAGATGAACGAATGGCGTCTCCACTGGTTTGGATATTATGGGGCTCCTTGCACGACAACGCTGAGGAGCACCTAGGATGTCTTGGCTTAACCGGTCATATGATCGAGCTCTGCCAGTTGGAGACAACAGCATTTGATAAGGGGGAGTGGAGGGGGAGAGTAAGGTCCGCCGACCGCGGGATTAAGGCGAAGGAAGAAGCAAGATCATGGAAGGGTTGCAAAAGTAAAGTCTGGCAGCCCAACTTTTTTTTTTTCTTTAAATATTTTTTTGGGGTCGACGTTTCGGTCTCGATATTGGCTACCCTTTCGTGATACAATTCAACAGTCACAACTACATTAATAAATAAAAGCTTTCTTAATAGTTTTTCAAACCCCTATTTCAAGTGTTTGCTGTTTTATTAACAAGAAATAATGAAAAGACAAATAGTTATTAATATATAGATGGATGAATCCAGAGTATGATCCTTCCGAAATAATATCCATTTTATTAATATAAAGGAATTAAAACGATACCCCAGTAAAGAACACAATCGACAAAGCCAAAGTACATGAAGACAACCAATTTCCAAATGCCAACCTTACAAGAACAGCAATATTCAAACAAAATCAAATATTTTTTTAATTTTCTATATATAGGGCCAACATAAAAATAATTGTCCCGATACATTCATATGATATGTGTTAATTAATTTATAACTTCAGTACTGGGTTATAGCAACAACAGAAAAAAATATTTTAAAATTTATAGTAAATTAACTTGTTAGAGTATAAAAGGAGCTTTAGTATTTTGGCAGATTTATTAATTCTATTTGAAACAAAAACTAAATAGGAGACCAAAAATAGGTAGAAATTTATTAACTAAACATGAATACCTTTAATATTTGAGAAGTCGATCAATCTTATCAGGAACGAAAGTATAGGCCTATATATTGCAAATTAAATGAGATGAATTGTCAAGAAGCCACTGTGTATCATCTGAATCTATTTTGTATTTTTATATAACCTGTAAAGAGAGAATAAGTTTGATATTACATAAAAATAATAAATAAATAAATTCATATTAAGAAAAGAAATACCTGAGTGAATTAAAGTCATGTAACTCGATCAAGTTTGATTATGTGAGGATGGAAAAAATATAAATGTTGACCACTAACTTAACAATTTAGCCATCTTTGATTTTGTTAATATAAAGAAAGAAAAATAGATCATAAGTAACATTAAATGAAAATTTAAAAAATTGTAATAGGCCTATATTGTACATATGATATATCATTTTTTATTTCGTTTTATGCAGATCAATAATTTATAATCAAAATATCAATAGAATGCATAGTTTTCAAATTATTTAATGGGAAAACTTTCACAGAGTGATCTGGGTATACAGGTCTGTCATTGCGCATGACTCATGCTATCTCTTTCCCATATGTTGACGTCAATCTCGGAATAAGTTACCCGGGAATTACAAGCGTTTTTTTTTTTTTTTTTTAATTCACACTTTTTTCTCATTCACACTCACACACTCGGCAGCTTAGGCCATATAAGACTTTGACGATAATCGTTATTTCATGAAAATATCTATTGGTGGTTCAGGCATTTCTATTTAAGCCATCTGGTATCCATATGGCTTAAATAAAATCATTGGACTGCCTGGGGTCCGAACCCGCGACGTTTGGTATAGGAAGTAGGTACGCTACTTACTACGCCAGACCCGGGGGCAAGCGTTAGATATAAGTAGCATGGGCGTACCCAGAATCAAATCTAGGGGGGGGGGGGGCATGGTCAGATCATGGTCGTCCAGAGGGGGGGCAAATCATGGTCGTCCAGATTGGGACATAGCTATTTTTAATATAGAGGGGAAAAGCCTTCGAATTAAAGGCCTAAAAACCCTCGAGTCCTAACAAAAATAATCATTCGCCGCGCTATCCACCAATTTTGTTTCGTTTCACCACTTTATAAACGTTTAATTTTTTTTTTTTTTTGCTTCTAGGGGGGGGGGCAGCTGCCCCCTGTCCCTCGCTGGGTACGCCCATGATAAGTAGCATTATTGCTCGGCTATTTCTTACATTTTTTCTGCTAGCTAATTAATGTTTCAAGTCTCTAAAATAAAATTTTTGTTTAATAATTTACCCTAGATATAATTAATTTAATTAAAATTTGAAGATGTAAAAGGCAATTAATAAACCCCCATTTTATGTGGTCGAAGTAAAATAAAAAAATTGTTTATAGCTTTATAATTGACTGAAAAGACCAGTTTTGCATTTTTCCACAAATCCAAAGAAAAATAAAAGAGATACAGCGACTTTTGAAAAGCGATTGTGCGCTAGAAAAAAAGCCTAGACAAGAGTTAAGCGAGGCTCCCTGCCTGCACTCTCGGCGCCGTTCGAATTAGAAAAAAAAAATTGATGCTTTTCCATCAATTGAAATAATTGCCTAATTGATTGATTTAATCTTTTTATGCTTTTATAAAATTTTATTCGAAACTTTATTTAACTATAAGAATAAAAGACTGCATATTTATCTAAAAAGAATTCAAAAAAAGGAAAAATAAAATTTCAAAATATTTTGTCTTCAATCAAAGAGATGCTTATTTCTCATAAATTTCTCATTAATATATTAAATAATAAATTCCATTCCTTTAGATCTTTAGTTCAGTGCTTGTTAAACTTTTTTGAGTTGCGGCCCCGTTGGAACCCAAATAAATATCTCACGGCCCCCCTTTTTTTACTTTATCTTACCTCTATATATGTTAATATATATAGAGAGAAAGTATTGGTTTCATGTCAAAAATTCGACGTCGAGATTTTGATGGATATATACGTTTTGAGTTCACCTGAGTTTTCGCGATATGGTCTGTCTGTGGGTGGGTGGGTGAGTGTGTTCAATTTAAAGCATGAAGGAATTGAGCTAGGAGGTTGAAAATATATATTTAAGTTAGACACCCCCATGGAGCGTGAAAATTAGCTTTTAATCAAAATCGGCCAAAAAGTACTAGTACTTGAACTACGAGATTTTTTAGGGGGGGGGGAGGGGGGCAAAATTTAATTTGCCGCCCCCTCCTTAAAATTTTCTATACAAAATTCATATCATTCACCCACTGCCCCCTCCCCCCTAGATCCGGCCTTGGAATCAATTTGTCTAAATTAAATTTTACACTTTGCTATTTAACTATCCTACATTAATACAAGATCGAAATATCTCTTGTATTCAAATAAATATAACAACCAAGTGATGATGAAGAATTGAAAGATTTTACATCTAACTAAATATATAGACCTCATTATATCACTATCATTTATTTGGCAATATTCTCTGACTGCTCAATTAATTTTTTTTTCTCGTTCAATTTTTATAATTCTTCCAAATATTCAAAAAAAAAAAAAAAAAAAATTTAACTTAAAAGGTGTTAAATTATTTTTTTTTAAAGAGAAAGAATTTTTCTTAGAAAAGAGGGGAGGGCGCCTGGCGCCTTTTTGTCTCAGCGACAATCAGAGCGGAGGGGTGGGGGAACCTGCAACTCGCCACCCTCCCTCCTTTGACCAAATCAAGAGCTTGAATAAATTAAGAATGGAAATGAATAAAAAATTCCATAAATCAATTGTCTATAAGTCGGAAACCGCACATCCAATTCGGATCGGATTTTTTGTAATGAGTTTAGAATTTCCTAGAGAATATTCACATGGAGCTAAAATTGAATAATTAAGAATATATTTTTTTCTTTAATCTAACCATCCGTTCATCCAATCAAATGATAGAAAAATCATCGTTCTCTGAATTTTTCCGTTTTCAAATTTTCAAACAGTTTTTATTTATTTATTTATTTTTTTTATTTCTCTTTATTAGCACCTCCAATCTTCCCAATCCCAATTTTTATTAAATAAACGAATATTATATAAATTTTAAATAAGTATCTTAGGGGTTGTCCACATATTACGTAGAGCGTTAGGGGAGGGAGAGGTCCAAAAAGTTAGTAATTGTGACATGGGGGACTAGGGGGTTTTTCTAAGTGGCAACAATTCAAAGTTGAATTTATAAAAATTAAAAAAAAAAAAAAAGGTCGAATGATTTTCACAACAGGGAAAAATGGAGTGATTATTTGAGTCACGAGGGAAAATTTACTATAAAAGATAAAGCAAAATGATATGAAATTTGGAATTTTGTATAAGAAATTTTATTCGGGGGAAGGGGGGGGGGGGTAGTTCTACGTTGTCTCCTAATATTTGTAGATGGGGCTTGTATGTGACTAACTGTGACAGGGGGACTAGAAAATGGTTATGACGAACCCTTAATACGTAAAATGGGATTCAAAATATTAATAGAGAAATAAAAATATTTTGCTGCTGCAGTTTTTTTTTTTATCCGGGGAAATTTAAGAAAAAAAGCAAATTATAAAGACAGACACACCCACAAAGAGTTTTTTAATATAAGTTAAAAAAAAAGCCGAAAAGACTGTGTTTGTGAATGAGAAAAAAGTGTGGATATTTTTTATCTTTCCTGTGAAGTACAAGAGTAAAGTGGTCTTCAAACATTTTTGAGAGCACTAATTTTATATCTTGTTTTGTTTTTAAAGAATTTACGAATATTCATGGAAATAAAGATATGACTGTATATTAATATTACTAAATTATTAAGTCGTGAAAGTTATTAATAAAAACACTTATTTAATGTGGGCGTAGATAAATAAAAAAATTCCTATAGCTTTATAATTGATTCAAAAGACGAAGTTTGCATTTTTCCACAAATCCAACGAAAAATAAGAAAGATATAGCGATTTTTTGAAAAGCGATTGTGCGCGAGAAAAAAAGCCTAGACAAGATTTAAACGAGTCTCCCTGCCTGAACTCTGGGCGCCGATCGAATTAGAAAAAAAAAATTGATGCTCTTCTATCATTTAAAATAATTGACAAATTGATTGATTTCATCTTTTTAAGCTTTTATAAAATTTTATTCGAAACTTTATTTAACTAAAAGAATAAAAGACTGCATATTTATCTAAAAAGAATTCAATCCTTTGAGAAAAAATAAAATTTCAAAATATTTTGTCTTCAATCAATGCTTTTTTCTCATTAATATATTAAATAATAAAATGGATTCCTTTAGACCTATAGTCAGGGCCGCAGACAGATTTGACGGGCCCCGGGGCTACTTACTAATACGCCTAATACCCTCCCCCCCCCAAAAAAAATTTTCTAGTATGTAAAAGGCTATGTGGCCTTCATGCCAACAATTTTTTACGAAGTTTTTGACACAACTTTTGAAATAGTTATATATATTTTACAATATTTATTTAAATAAAGTCATTTAATAATTTTTCAAAATTTCCTAAACAAAGAGTTACAATAATTTATCGAAGGACAGACGATTTCCGGTGGTGTCTGGGGGTATGGAAAGTTTTTTGAAAATTAGCCACTGAAATCTGCGTTTTTAGCTATCCTGAGTTGTGAAAAGATCAAACTTGATTTGAGCTTAAAGGCTAGTTTTTGTGTTTGAGTGTTAACACCAGACAAACGCTTGGTGCCATCACCACCAAATTTTTTTTATTTTCAAGGGCTTTATAAACTCTATCCAAATTGCAAGTTTCGTCAAAATATTTCTATAATCTTGGATGTTATTACGTAAAAAAGCGAGTTTTTGTATTTGAGTGTTAACACCAGAGAAACGCTTGGTGCCATCACCACCACATTTCTTTTATTTCCAAAGGCTTCATAAACTCTATCCAAATTGCAAGTTTCAACAAAATTGTCCTATAATCTTGGATGTTATTACGCGAAAAGCCTAGATTTTGTGTTTAAATGTCAACAGCAGACAACCACTTGGTGCCATCTCCACCAATTTTTTTTTCTTTTCAAGGGCTTTATAAACTCTATCTAAATTGCAAGTTTCATCAAAATTGTTCTATAATCTTAGAAAAAATAATTTTTTTTATTTATTTCTGTCTTTAATTGCTTCTAAGAAAAATGACAAACAGGTTCTTTAGACGATGGACCGAGACTAGCTCCTTTGAGTGACGTAGCTCTATCTCGCTTGCACTCATTATCTTCTTTCTCTTTATACTCGATGAATAAATCATATTAATCCACTGAATTAGAGATCGTTCTTTAATATGCCCTGTACTTTAAAAGGTTGATTATTTTGGAATTTTTAAATGTTATTTTTTTCGGGGCTGAAGCTGTTTTTTTAAATAAATCCCCTATTTCATAGAGACACACTCATGGGCGTAACGCGTAACTAGGGGGTGTCGGAGGGGCCTGCCCCCCCCCCCCCCAGAAAGTTCCTTGCCCCAAGAAAAATTGAGAAAATAGGGAGCTTTCCAGGCCCACTGGAGGATAGCTGGTCCCATGCCCCCCCCCCCCCAGCCAAATTCTTTAGTTATGCCCATGTAAATATATTTGTATATTTATAGACAAGTAATATGAATGTATACAATAAAATATATTTTTTTGAATTATTGGTCTGCTTTCATAACTAAATTATAATTCTTATTTCATCCCATTTGTGTCAATGAAAATGTGTTCACTTTAACATGGGAGTAGCCAGAGGGGAGGCAGGGAGGGGCCATTGCCCCCCCCCCTGGCTTGTCCTAAAATAAAAAAAATAAAAAAATATATATATATTTTCCCATTGGGAATTTTTTTTTAACGCCCCAATCCACTACATTAATTTAATTTTTTTTTATTTAAATAAATAATTAATAATCTATGTATATATTAATTGCAAACCCCCCTCTCGCCCTAACGAGGGGTTGCCCCCCCTAACAAGATGTCTGGCTACGCCCATGCACTTTAATTATATTCCTTTTCTGTACCTCAAAGGTATAAAAAATGCAGTCTTTAATTTTTATAACTATTATTAAATAAAGTTTTCGATTAAATTTCATAAAATTGGCACATTAATAGATTAAATGAATCAATTTAACAATTATTTCAAATGCTGGAAGAATGTGAAATTTTTTTTCTAATTCAACCGGCGCTCAGAGATCAGGCAAGTCGACTCGCGTAACTCATGTCAAGGCTTTTTTCTCGCGCATCATCGCTTTTTAAAAAGTCGATATATATCTCTTATTTTTTCACAGATTTATGGAAAAATGCAAACTTCGTCTTTTGAATCAATTATAAAGCTATAGGAATTTTTTTATTTATCTACGCCCACATTAAATAAGTGTTTTTATTAATTCGTTATTAAATACACTTTATATAAACTAAAGAGAAGTTGCTTTTGATGTTATGGAATGGAAGAGAGCAAGTACGGGTGCAGCAAATAAAGAGAGACTTTGGATGCCATATGCCGAAAAGGAGACGTTTCGGACAAAATTTTATTCGTCCATCCTCAGTCCTTGTAGCCTTTTTTTTAAATAAAAAACATTCACACTTTTTTTCTCATTCACACTCACACTCACACACACATTCACACAGTCTCTTCGGCAACTTAGGCCATTTAAGACTATGACGATAACCGTTGTAATATATATTAATCTATTGTGGGTTCAGGCATTTCTATTTAAGCCATCTGGTATCCAAATGGCTTAAATAAAATCATCGGACTGACTGGGTCCGAACCCGCGACGTTTGGTATAGGAGGTAGGCACGCTACCTACTACGCCACACCCGGGGGCCCTTATAGCCTTATAAACTAATTAGGCACAAAGTTGTCATTGTTGTTGCGGCACAAATTTGTGCACATGTATATATATTTTATAAAAACAGGCGACTGTTAAAAAATAACAATAGAAGAATCTTAATTCTCAGCTCATGGTTTAATTAAAAAATCTCATATTTTTAGAAATAGGCCTATCGAAATTTTTCCTGCAGATTCTTAATCTATGTGAAATTTAATACAGAATAGATAATAATATCATATGCTTTATGTTTAATTGAGATTTTAATTGAGATCATAAAATTATTTTTAATTAATGTCACTTGGCTACCTTCCACTTGTTGGCTTGTATTTTGCTTTTTTTCCTCCTGAATCTCCATCCTTGTCTCTCTTTCTATCACTAGTCTAAATCAAGAGATATTTTTATTTTTAAATTATTAAATCAAAACCTAATTATTGAGATTTTTGATAAAAAAAATTCTTTGAACCTTTCATCACAGTTAAGTTCATTTTCAATATTGCAAAAATATATATTTTTTTATAAATGTTTTTTTAATAAAAAATAAATTTCACATTTTTTATTTATTCGTTTTTTTCATGTTCTTATAATTTCTATTTTTAGAGCGGGAGAGAGTCGGCTGGCGCGTTTTCTCAGCAACGACAATCAGAAGGCAGGAGAGGGGAGCCTGTCACCCATGCACCTCCCCTTCTTTGGACAAATTAAGAGGTCGAATGAATTAAGATTAGAAACGAATAAAAATTTTAGAAATCAATTGTCTAGAACTAGAAAACCACAAATCCGATTTGCATCGGATTTTTTGTAATGAGTTTAAAATTTCTTGGAGAATATAATCACATGAAAATAAAAATTAAAAATAAATTTTTTATTATATCTCACCATCTGTTCAACAAAAAAGATGAGATCTATAATTTTTCCCTATATGTATATAAAATTTCTAGCCCATGGGGAATGGGCGTAACTAGGGGGTACTGGGGGCCACCCAGAAAGCTCGTGCCCCCTCCCTCCAGAAGCTCCCTGACCCAAGAAAAATTGAGAAAATATCGGACTTTCCCCAACGAGGATATTTGGTCCCATGCCCCCCCCCCAGCCAAATTCTCTAGTTACGCCCATGAATACACTCCAAAAAATGTCAAGTAATTTATTATTTTTACATCTATCCATTATAATAAACCATTTAAATGTCAGATTAATATAGTGTCTGTCATATACTTTATTCCCAATGCTAAATAATGCTAAATAAACTTTTTCAATAATATAGAAAATTGAGTGTTGATGTCATTAAGGGCGAAAATAGACTTAACTTTGTTCGCCAATAACTCCCAAATTAGATCATATAATTAAAAAAGATTTAGTTCTCTATAATCAGGGGGAATTCAAGAATTAATGCCATGTATCATATGTTAGCTAGAGATTTTGGTTTAATTACATTAAGGCATAAACAATCTGACGTTTGCCCATTGAATTATTTGAAAACTATCCATGCAATTGTAATTTTGATTATAAATTATTAATCCGCATAAAAAATAATGAAAAATGATATATCATATGTATAATATTAAAATTTTTTTAATACTTCTTCTATTTCATGTTTCTTATAAGGCTTATTATTCCCTAAATGAATTATACAAAGTATGGCTCGGTTGGCTAATTGGTCATCAAGCAATCTATATTTTTTTCCAATGTCACGTAACCAAAGTTCGCGAGTTCAAATCCACCTCCTGCACTTTTTTTTTTAAATCATATTATCAATGCACCTCCATAGGAATACATAGGCTGGGTTCGCCACCAGACTCAGTATTTAAAATAATATTAAATGCTAATAAAATCAGTAATAAAAAAAATTTCAATTCAATTTGATTTATTTACATATTTTATTTAAAAATGTACAAACTATATAAACAATATAAAAATGTTAATTTTATTTTTTTTAAATTTGATAGAAACTTTTGGTTATAATAATATAAATATAAAAAAAAGTATAATTTTTGAATACTGTTCACAACAAATTGAGACTTGTCTACTCATAATTACTTATTATTTTTTATCTTATATAGTAATAATAAAATGTTAAATATGATTATTAGAATCCAAATATTTTAATTTTGATAAAATGGAAAATTAATAATGTCTTCTCATTATTAATAAAAAATTAAGATTCACTGAAAACTTATTTTTCTTTTTATAAAGCTAGTTATATATATTATTACAACTTATTATAATTTTCTGATGACGAATTATATAGTCATTGTTTGACATCAGGTCTTAAAAAAGAAATAAATAAATAATAAATTAAAAAATAGAGATTCATACATATTAATATATAATAATTGCTTTTCTTAATCTTTTTTATATTATTTTTATATACCTTTCTTTCTTTAATGCCATTAAAACGAAAATTTATATAACAAACACGTCAAACAAAAAAAATAGAGAGAAAATGTATTCATAACTGAATCTTGGTAACAGGAGAATAGAATAAGAGAGGAGTGTCTCTTAACTGGGTTGGCGCCAAAAGTTAATAACACTCCTGTTTGCTTTTGATCCCCGGGTAGAATTCATGAATTATTATCATTGGAATTGTTAACTTATAATATATATATTGAAAATGTTTTTTTTATCTGATTTGTGCTGCGTCCTTGCGGAGACTTTAAAAATTATAATTATTTTTATCTGATTTGTGCTGCGATCTTGCGGAGACTTTAAAAATTACAGTTTAGAACACTCCTATTTGCTTTTGATCCCCGGGTAGAGTACATGAATTATTATCATTGGAATTTGTTAATTTATAATAAATATATTGAAAATGTTTTTTTATCTGATTTGTGCTGCGATCTTGCGGAGACTTTAAAAATTACAGTTTAGAACACTCCTATTTGCTTTTGATCCCCGGGTAGAATTCATGAATTATTATCATTGGAATTGTTAAAATATTGAAAAATGAAAAAAAATATATATAATATATATACAAGAAAAAAATGTTTTTTTTTTTTTTATACCTACAGCAAGAAAACTCAAATTAAAAAAAATTCAGACAAGACATATTTAATAGTTTTTTTGTTAAAAATTAATTAGAACAATTTTGTGACTTGATCTGACGTCATCGTATAAAAAGCTCTTAGCATTGTTTGGGATATACAGTTCCTGGCCAACTTATTAGACACACTACATATTTTGATTACTAGCCAATGAAATATCATTTTTTATTATAGAAATTTTTATGAATATATTATTTACGTGTTAAAACAGTTAAGAATAAAAAAAAAAGTGCAGGAGGTGGATTTGAACTCGCGAGGTTTGGTTACGTGACATTGGAAAAAAATATTGATGACCAATTAGCCAACTGAGCCATACTTTATATAATTGATTTAGGGAATAATAAGCCTTATAAGAAACATGAAATAAAAGAAGTATTAAAAAAATTTTAATATTATACATATGATATATCATTTTTCATTACTTTTTATGCGGATTAATAATTTATAATCAAAATTACAATTGCATGCCTAGTTTTCAAATAATTCAATGGGCAAACGTCAGATTGTTTATGCCTTAATGTAATTAAACCAAAATCTCTAGCTAACATATGATACATGTCATTAATTCTTGAATTCCCCCTGATTATAGAGAACTAAAGCTTTTTTAATTATATGATCTAATTTGGGAGTTATTGGCGAACAAAGTTAAGTCTATTTTCGCCCTTAATGACATCAACACTCAATTTTCTATATTATTGAAAAAGTTTATTTAGCATTGTCAGATCAAAACCAAATTTTTACCAGAGATTTATAATTAAAAAATGAGTTTTTTTCTAAAGTTTCATTGAGATTGGTAAAGAAATAAATAAAATATTGACTATTTTGTAAATTGAGTTTTAGAATTCGGGATCCCGGATGGGTAAAGAGAGCCGTCTATGAACTGGGTCTAGGCTTGCAACTGAGATCCCAAATTCTAAAACTCAATTTACAAAATAGTCATTATTTTATTTATTTCTTTACCAATCTCAATGAAACTTTAGAAAAAATCTCATTTTTTAATTATAAATCTCTGGTAAAATTTGGTTTTAATCAGAAAATGCTAAATAAGCTTTTCGATAATATAAATTTAAAATGACGCTTTCTTAGGGTGTAAATAATTGAAAAATGGTATTTTAGACATCAGAAAGTTCAATCACCCCCTGACCCCCCTAAAATTTATTTTTTATTCGATTTTAATAAAATTTAAAATGACGCTTTCTTAGGGTGTAAATAATTGAAAAATGGTATTTTAGACCCCAGAAAGTTCAATCACCCCCTGACCCCCCCCTAAAATTTATTTTTTCATTCGATTTTAATAAAATTTAAAATGACGCTTTCTTAGGGTGTAAATAATTGAAAAATGGTATTTTAGACATCAGAAAGTTCAATCACCCCCCTGACCCCCCTAAAATTTATTTTTTATTCGATTTTAATAAAATTTAAAATGACGCTTTCTTAGGGTGTAAATAATTGAAAAATGGTATTTTAGACCCCAGAAAGTTCAATCACCCCCCTGACCCCCCTAAAATTTATTTTTTATTCGATTTTAATAAAATTTAAAATGACGCTTTCTTAGGGTGTAAATAATTGAAAAATGGTATTTTAGACCCCAGAAAGTTCAATCACCCCCCTGCCCCCTGAAATTTATTTTTCATTCGATTTTAATAAAATTTAAAATGTTGCTTTCTTAGGGTGTAAATAATTGAAAAATGGTATTTTAGACCTCAGAAAGTTCAATCACCCCCCTGACCCCCCTAAAATTTATTTTTTATTCGATTTTAATAAAATTTAAAATGACGCTTTCTTAGGGTGTAAATAATTGAAAAATGGTATTTTAGACCCCAGAAAGTTCAATCACCCCCCTGACCCCCCTAAAATTTATTTTTCATTCGATTTTAATAAAATTTAAAATGACGCTTTCTTAGGGTGTAAATAATTGAAAAATGGTATTTTAGACCTCAGAAAGTTCAATCACCCCCCTGACCCCCCTAAAATTTATTTTTTATTCGATTTTAATAAAATTTAAAATGACGCTTTCTTAGGGTGTAAATAATTGAAAAATGGTATTTTAGACCCCAGAAAGTTCAATCACCCCCCTGACCCCCCTAAAATTTATTTTTTATTCGATTTTTATAAAATTTAAAATGACGCTTTCTTAGGGTGTAAATAATTGAAAAATGGTATTTTAGACATCAGAAAGTTCAATCACCCCCCTGACCCCCCCCCCTAAAATTTATTTTTTATTCGATTTTAATAAAATTTAAAATGACGCTTTCTTAGGGTGTAAATAATTGAAAAATGGTATTTTAGACGTCAGAAAGTTCAATCACCCCCTGACCCCCCTAAAATTTATTTTTCATTCGATTTTAATAAAATTTAAAATGACGCTTTCTTAGGGTGTAAATAATTGAAAAATGGTATTTTAGACCTCAGAAAGTTCAATCACCCCTGACCCCCCTAAAATTTATTTTTTATTCGATTTTAATAAAATTTAAAATGACGCTTTCTTAGGTGTAAATAATTGAAAAATGGTATTTTAGACCCCAGAAAGTTCAATCACCCCCCTGACCCCCCCCTGAAATTTATTTTTCATTCGATTTTAATAAAATTTAAAATGTTGCTTTCTTAGGGTGTAAATAATTGAAAAATATATTAATCAAATATTTAAAATAAAAAATAAAAAACTCTTTTCATAATTAATTAAAATACATTTATCTGGACAACTCTTAGTCATATCCCGAGACGCCGCCCGCCAGGGCTAGCGGGGTAGGGTTGCCGAAGGCAACCCTACCGCAGCTAGTTAAACAATATAACTCAAGTTTGAGAAAATATGTGATTGTAAGAGACACTACGATGCTACATTAAAATAATTTTTTTTTTTTTTTTTTGTAAATTTGAAATACTTCTTCTATTAGCCTAAGTCTTATATTTAATTTATAATATTAAATTGCAAATTTTAAAGGTGAATTTTTATATTCTAAGACCTAAAACTCACATTTTAATTTAAACTTATTAGGGTAGTATGAAATTTTACAAGTCCTCTGTTAAAACACATTAAAATTCACGAAATTCAGAAAAAATTTTCAAAACCCGAAGACCCGTCTAATCTAAATAAGCCGAAACCAGTGTTATAATCAACCATTCTAAAAAAAACGAGACATTAGAATTTATTATAAATATTCTTATTCCCCCTATAATTAGTCTAAAAAAAATTAATATAAATCCAAAAATAAATCCTAATTTAGGATTAGAAAAATTATAGGGGGAATAGGAATATTTATATTAAATTCTAATGTATCGTTTTTTTTTAATGGTTAATTATAACTAGGGTCCGACCGAAACAAGATTTTCAACCGAAACCGAATATTCGGCCTCAACCTTAGTTTCGGCCGAAACCGAAACTTGTATTTCCTATAAAAAAAATTTGTATTTTTTTTTTGAAATTATTTTTTTTTTCCCCTCCGTGAAAATCATTTTACCTTTTTTTTAGGGAGACAAAAATTTTTTCTCCTTCAAGTGCAAATTATTTAACCTTTTTTTTTTAAGAGTCGGGCCGGCCGAAAGTTTCGGCTACTTTTTGGCCGAAACCATGATTTTTGGCCGAAACTGGCCGAAACCGAATATTCGGTCGGTTCCTAATTATAACACTAAATTCGGTAGAGGTAGAGATATGCCTTTATTTAGAACTATATGAAATATAAAAGCCAAATTATAATCTAATTGAACAGGCTTTTTTTTAACGAGTCCGTGTTTTGTACTCGTTATGCGAAAAATCTCTCGTTAAGCGAGTCATTCTTTTACAATTTATTTTGCTCGTTATGCGAATTACTCGTTATGAGAGGTGCTCGTTAAGCAAGGTTATACTGTAGATGTATTTAACAGCTGACTAAATATATATTTTTTAAAAGAAAAAAATCCTGGCTACATTTTTTTTTTCTAACTTTCATTCTTGATTAACTAGTTAATTTCAACTTTATTTCAGATTAATTCCTTTTTTTTTTTTAATTGTGTGGGCCGAATGTCCCATTCTTCCCGGGAAGTGAACCCAGGAAAAATGGTTACCATGGCAACAAAATAAAAATATTTAATCTAATTAATTAATATAAAAAATAGATCTATGTTTATAAATTTTACATCTTTTTTTCTAATACATTATATCAACGGAAACTAAATATATGTCGACACAAAAAATCTGGTGAAGAACACAACTTTCTCTTACCTTTGGTAATTAATTAATTAATTTTATTTAAATTATTTTTCAATTACCGAAGGTAAGAGAAAGTTGTGTGCTGTTGCGACCAATCACACCAGATTATTATGACTATGGTCGCTTGTTGAAAAATTCGTTTTCTTTATAAAATGTCATATTCTCCCCTTTAAGAGGTTAAGATCGTGACAGATATCAATATTGATAATCTCAAAAACCAAGAGGTGCGGGTTCGGATATTTGAATCAAATATTAATATAAAATACTTTATTTTGATAAAAATAGAATGTATTTCATTCCATTACATATTTAAGATCAATAGATGGGAGAATAATTGATAAATAAAAATTTCTTATTTTCTCGGTTGTAGGCTAATTATTCACATTTCATTTATTTTAAAATTATTCTCTCTTCCTAGACTCTCTTAATTAACGATAGGAGAATTTAAAAATATTCGTCTCAAGCGGAGGTGTGCGACGAATGGGGGCCGGGGCGTTCGCCTCCACAATACTGACTTTGTGGGAGTGAGTGTCGTTTCGTTTCGCTCCCTCATGCTTTCTTCGAATTCTTGAGAATACATTATTTAAAACAGTTTTGACAGGAAGAAGGGGAGGGGGACAATGCCGATGAGAGTTTTGTTGGGTCCCGTGGGTGTATATATTTATACCACTCACAGCTTTGTTAGATATTAATACACCCTGTGGTGAACTATGAAAATGTTAACAAAGAACTCGCTCTTGGTTTGGTAAAAAAAAATAATTCTATGTTAATATATTATTATAATAACTGAACAAAGTTTTTTCAAAAATTTTGAAATTTTCATTTTTTTGTCATAGGCCTATTATGAAAAATTACCCTATTTTAAAAAGTTTCACATTTTTTTGAAAACTGAATAGTTTTTGAAATAATCAACGAAGAAAAAGACATTTTTGTCTTTGTGACAGTACACAACTTTCTCTTGCCAAAGGGTAAGAGCAGTGGCGTACCGAAGGGGGGGGGACGGAGGGGGCGGTCCGCCCCAGGCCCCGAGCCGGCATAGGCATTTATAAAAAAAAAAATTTAATGAAAATTTCTCTTTGAGAGGTCCCGGGCTCCCCAGGGCTCAAATGAAAACGGAAAAATTTAGTTAAAAAAAAAAAGCAAAATTTATTGAAAATTACTCTTTGAGAGGCTCTGACCCTTTGGGGTTCAGTGATATACGGTATTTTAAAAATATTTTTGTATATGGAGGAGAGGGACATTTAAAGATGAACACCCCACCCCAAAAAAAATCAATATAAGGCCCCCTCTTCTAGTGCCGCCCCAGGGCCCCAACTGCCTCGGTACGCCTCTGGGTAAGAGAAAGTTGTGTGCTGTGCGACCAGTCACACCATATATTTATTTTTACCTTAATCAATTTAAGAGAAAACTGAAAATATTTTAAATAATTTTTTTACATTTTTTTCTTTCTCTTACCTATGTATATATGTAATATATATATAGAGAGAAAGTATTGGATTCATGTCAAAAATTCGATGTCGAGATTTTGATGGATCTTCACGTTTTGAGGTCCCCTGAATCCAAAAAGTGGTTTTCGCGACATGGTCTGTCTGTGTGTGTGTCTGTGTGTCTGTGTGTGTGTCTGTGTGTGTGTGTTCAATTTTAAGCATGAAGGAATTGAGCTACGAGGTTGAAATTTTATATTTAAGTTAAACACCTCCCGGGACCGGAAAAATAAGCTTTTAATCAAAATCGGCCAAAGAGTACTAGTACTTTACTGATGTACTTTTTCAGTTTTTTTCGATTTTCTCAAAATTCGCTCTAACGATTTTGATTAAAATTCAAAAATCAATTAATTTTTAGATGCTCTTTCAAATGTATATTCTCGTTTTGCCCTCAAAATTGTTTGAAGCACACTTTACTCTTGTGCTTCATAGGAAAGATAGGAGAAATGGTTGCCATGGTAACAAAATATAAATATTTTCCCATACTTATAAATTTTACATCTGAATTCAAATATTCCCTACTGCCGGGAACTAAATGCGTGTCGACACGAAAAATCTGGTGTGACAAGCACAGAACACAACTTTCGATTACCGAAGGTAAGAGAAAGTTGTGTGCTGTGCGCCAGTCACACCAGATTTTTTTTCTAGCTCTGAATATTATTAGATTAAAGTAAAAAGTATTTTTATCTTTTACTAAAATGGGTGTTCTTTTTTTGATTCTTTTTATAGAGCGAAGAAAGAAAGACAAAAGCATCTCGTTGAGTCATGTTGCCGAGAGGCCAGGCGCGCTGAGCTGAATGGAAGGAGCTCTCTCTTTCTCTTGACTTTGGTGTATTTATATTATACAGTGCCACTCACCCCGATCATGTCGTCATCCCTTGTTCGCGTCTTATTAAAGGTAATTATTATTCGTATTTTTTTTTTTTTTTTTTTTTTTTTTTTAAAGACAAACAATATAAAAAAATACAAATATTTTCATTTTTCTCTTGTTATTTTCGATTCTTTTGAATCTTAACTTGAATAATAATTAAATATTTTATACATGTCACCAGAAATATGGTTTGGGCATGAGTTATTAAAAAAAATAAATTACTTTTTTTTTAATAAAACATAAGCATATTTTTTCGTAATTCGTATTTATTTATTTTGTACACGGGGTGGATTAAGGGTTGACAATCTATATATAATAATTACGGAGTGTCCGTCTGTCTGTCCGTCTGTCCGTCTGTCACGCTCTGTTTGACCAACTTCCCATTAGAATTTTGAAACGAAATTTTGCAGTCTTATAGAGGTCGTTATGGAGAGTCCCGGAAAAATACTCGGGTCCCGAAATTTCCATAACTTTTTGAGTTATTAATTCATAAAATTACGATTTCTCCCATAGGAAATGTATAGAGAAATATTTAAGTATTCTTTGCAGTTGTGTATTCTTTGAATGTAAACAAATCTTCAAGCAGGCACTGGATTGGAATACGTAGTAATAATAATTTTCTTTTTATAATTAAGAAAAGGCGAGGGTCCGGCGCAGGCGGGCCCGAACCAGTGGCTGGGGGGTCCAGGGGGGCGTAGCTCCCCTGTCTAGACGCCAGCCTGTTTCTCATATTTAAGAAAGGCGAGGGTCCGCCGCAGGCGGGCCCGAGCCAGCGGCTGGGGGTCCAGGGGGCGTAGCCCCCCTGGCTAGACGCGAAGCCCGCCGAAGGCGGGCGGCGCGGCTAGTTTATAATATATACCAGCATTCTCAACCACTGGACCACCAGTGCTCCGCGGACAATTTTATTTATTTAATAAAGTTTAACCCCTGAATGGCCTCAGTTGCCGAAAAGGGTTAAAAAAAAAACAAGTATAATTTATAAAATTATTATATGTAGCTTATATATAATTACATATCTTTACATTTAAATATTTTTGTTCGTGTTTGAAGGGAGCCCAGAGTGTTATATAAAATGATTATAAAAAATGTTACAATTATCTTATGTAGTAGTTCTTTAATAGCTAGTAAAATATAGTTGTTAAAAAAATAAAATTTTACTGGTCCCCGGGGCCAAAAAAGGTTGAGAAACGCTGATATATACCACCTTAAGAATTCAGTAAAATTAGTTACAAATCTGCAAATGGGGTGGTTCAAAAATTCTTTTGAAAATTTAAAATTTTCCAATTGAAAATCATTAAGTTTTAATCATGTGTTGTGAAAATTCATATAAATATGTTTATCTGGGTCATTTTAATCGCTGTTTAGGTCACCTTCACTTTAAAAAAATTACCAAAGTGTTAAAAATATACCTTTTCTTCGAATGCCCAATGTACATAGATTTAAGGAAGAAATATTTGCATCCAATTGATACAAATCATAAATTAGAAGTATTGCTAAATATCAGGGATGAAAATCATCTAAAAAACTTGTATCACTACACTGTGAGCGCCCTAATGCTGCGGGCGCAAATAATAAACTAATATAGCCTACATGTATTGATACATAACTACATCTCAATTGCCTTTGTAAACCTAAGTTGGTAAACAAATAAATTTATTATTATTATTATTATATTTAAAAATATACTCGTATGGGATCAAAGAAAAAAAAGGAAAAATTTAATTATATAGGACTAACAATTTTTATTATTTTTCACTTTTGCAGATTTAATTATAAATTGACTTTATTTTTCATGAAGAGAGATAGAACTCAATGCTTTCCAATTGAAATATTTTAAGCCACCCCATTTGGAGATTCGGGGACAAGAGCATTTTTCTTGGATTCTCTATAACGCCCTCAATAAGGCTGCAAGGCGGGGGCGTTTCAATTAGAATAGTTTTCCTAAAGTGTAAAATACGGGCTCAGCGATTGTATTAATTATTGGCAACTTTTTCAGGGAAAATAATCTCTTCTTTCCCATTATTTAAAAAAGTTGGCACACTCAGTGCAGCTGACTTCCTGTCCCTGTGTGTATGTGCCTCTCAGGGCGCTTATTGGCTATAATTACAGGAAGTGGAGCGGGATAAGGAAATTTAAAATTTAAGTCGAGAGGGAAATTTGAAACCTTAAAATTTTGCAATTGCTCGCCGAAGGCGGCCAGAGGTTCGCTTTCTCCCGACCAGTCACACCAGATTTTTATACATTATTTTTCTTTTTTTGACGACATTAGACCTAAGTAAAAGATGAATCTATTTGATTAAAATTAAAATATTATAATTAAGCTTAGTAGCCTTATAATTGCATTCAAATCTTGTTTATTGTGCCTAATTCAATATTTTTTTGTTTACTTTTTTAGAAATCGACAAATCGCCTTCGAGAATTGGCATCATAAATACATGTGCAGCCAAAATGGCATACAAATGCCAAAGTGAATAAGTGAATTAGTGAATTAGTGACTTATTGAATCCATGTAGAGCATCCGTCATCAGACATCGCATTCACGTCTTCCAGGCAGCGACTACAGCAGATTCCACGAGTGTAGCAGCTACATTTAAAGTCTGTATGAACATTTACGTGGGCGTAGAGTAAACAGTTTAGGATTTTTAAAAATTTTTTTGACTTTTCTTATTTCGGCTTAATCTAGAATATTTAAACTTAGGTGCATGGATAGGATGTTATTAATAATATTTTTATATTTCAGTCCAAATACAGGCTTCGTTTTTCAAGGTAAAGGGATGGATGAATGTTCAATGTGCAAAAGGTATATGATTATTGGTAATATATGGGTCATGCACAGTACTCATTTCACCCCTTTACCCAACGTTGGAACATCGTCATCATATGAGACAATGCAAGTGTGCATGTATAATTATTATTATATAATTCAGAAATAGGATTTAAGTTTTGCGTGTATGAGGGGATTCCTTTTCTATGTTTACTAATTGAATGTTAATTTTAAGAATACACGCATTTCTTATTAGATTATCTAGCTAACAATTGATAGAGTGATATGGGCGCTTAATAATTAGAAAATCTCTACGCTCACGCATTTATATATTTATGGGGGTTTAGGCCTTCTGTGTCGGAATTATCTGATGTTCTCTTGAATTGGCGTTCAATTGTGAATTGATTCCTCAACACTGGCATAGGGTGTTGTTGTTAGTCCCATTTAGGTTTAGGTAGGGCTCCCAGTAGAGGATCATTTCACTTTTGACCGTTGTTCATGGGAAATAGGAGAATTCCTCTATCGCATGTTTCCCTCTTTCGCGTTTTTGAGAGAAAGAGTGTTTTCTCTTTCTCCGGGGCTCTTTGTCCGTCAGTGCTGAGTTCTGGGCCTTGGTTGTTTCAGGACAGAGTGAGTTAATGTTCAAGATGTTAGGAGTTCGTATAGGATGTTGTTAGCTTTAGGGTTCTTTTTTTTCAGCATGCATCTTGAACAACGACATTCTGTTTCTGAGATGAGCAATCAAGGGGGATCTTCAGTATTGTATTGGCCGGGCTTCCTTCCTAACTCGTGAATGTCATCAGATCAATTAACTCTGCTCTAATTTAGTTCGCTATTAAATAGCATTGATTAGGCAGGTGGGTGGAGATTAATTGATCTTGTGTGTGAGTACATATAACATATGTACTTATGTGTCCCTCTCTCTCTGTTCCATTTCCTCTTAAACACTCTTTGGGTTGTGGGCGCGTTTTCACCGTATCGTTCCGAAGTGATATAATGAAGGCTTACCTGCCTTCCGGGAGTGCCGCGTTCGCGACCGTCTCAAGAAAGAAGAGGAACTGCATTTTAGAATTAGATGGCCGTCCCGGTCATAGATAGTGTGGGATTAGGTTAGTTTTTAGGGAAGCCCTCGTTGAGCCGAAAGAAGCAGTCTACAGAGTAAGTTAAAGAAATTTTCAATTTTTTTTTTCATGAAAATTTTTTCATAAAACATAATATAAACTAATTGTTATTTATTTTTTTTGTTTTAGATGGTTAGGGTGGGAGTGGGGGCTGAGGTCGTCGAGGTTCTTCAGGGCATAACCAACGGGATCCTTTTTGTAAGTAATATTAAATCTCTCAAGTCAAAAACATCTCTAATAAAATATATTTCTAATTTTTAATTTTTCTTTTTTTTAGAGATAAAATGAAAATATTTTTTTGACTCCAAAGGATATCATTGGCCGAGATTGTAAAGTGTCTCAAGATGAAGTTCACTGTAGGTTAATTTGTGAAATTCTCTTAATTCATTTGTTGAATTCTAACATTAAAATTCTTTTGTTTTTAGGGGTCCGTTGGTTTGTGAAGTCAGACTTTTTTGTCCTGAGGGAGGTTCGGCAGGCTATAAGGGGAGGTATGGAGGCCTGTTTCACAAACAACAAACGTTCTTGTTTAACTGAACTAAAAAATTTATAAGAAGATAAATAGGTATTTAAAATATGAAAATAATACCTTCAATCTGTTGTAGAATTATTATGTACAGTTTTAATATTAATTTTTTTTTTTTTTAATTACAGTTGTCTCATCAATTTAAAGGATATAAAATTGACTTTAATAATATTTTATAAACCTCGTCAATCTTATAATCACGACGTGAATGCTTGGCAGAGCATAGGTATCCTCTATGATTCCTATAAAAGGCAGACCTACTTCAGGATATAGCGAAACCTGCCAACGCGAGCTCATGGTCTCTCCTCAATGGGGAACCATGTCCCAACTCATAATCCTATCTATCCCTTATCCTTTTTCCTTCTTATATGCCTTTAATGAAGTTCTTGCGTTTTGCGTTCGTCTCAAGAAAGAAGAGTAACTGTATTTTAGAATTAGATGGCCGTCCCGATCATAGATAGTGTGGGATTAGGTTAGTTTTTAGGGAAGCCCTCGTTGAGCAGAAAGAAGCAGTCTACAGAGTAAGTTAAAAAAATTTCAATTTTTTTTCATAAAATATTACGTTGCATCAATGACATAAACTAATTGTTATTTCTTTTTTTGTTTTAGATGGTTAGGGTGGGAGTGGGGGCTGAGGTCGTCGAGGTTCTTCAGAGCATAACCAACGGGATCCTTTTGTAATTAATATTAAATCTAACAAGTCAAAAACATCTTAACTCTTTAATAAAATAAATTTGTAATGTTTAATTTTTCTTTTTTTTTTTTAGAGATAAAATGAAAATATTTTTTTGACTCCAAAGGATATCACTGAGCGAGATTGTAAAGTGTCTCAAGATCAATTTCACTGTAGGTTAATTTGTGAAATTCTCTTATTTCATTTGTTGAATTCTAACATTAAAATTTCTTTTGTTTTTAGGGGTCCGATGGTTTGTGAAGTCAGACTTTTTTGTCCTGAGGGAGGTTCGGCAGGCTATAAGGGGAGGTATGGAGGCCTTTTTCAAAAACAACAAACGTTCTTGTTTAACTGAACTAAAAAACTTTTAAGAAGATGAATAGGTATTTAAAATATGAAAATAATACCTTCAATCTGTTGTAGAATTATTTTTTTTTTTATTTATTTATTTACACATATAGACTGCTCACAGCATCAAGCCACTAACGCAGCAGTCAATGAACTCAGTGGTCCAAGGAAGACATCGACCTGCCCATATTCATAATTACATAGGTGCATGATTCTGTTTATTGGTGATCTTTTAACATAATTGTTATTTCCCGATGTACAGTTTTAATATTAATTTTTTTTTTTAAATTACAGTTCTCTCGTCAATTCAAAGGATATAAAATTGAGTTTAATAATATTTTATAAACCTCGTCAATCTTATAATCACGACTTGAATGCTTGATAGAGCATAGGTACCCTCGATGATTCCTATAGAAGGCAGACCTACTTCAGGATAATAGCGAATCCTGCCAACGCGAGTTCATGGTAAATAACAATCTACGGTTTATACACTTCACTGCCCAATCGGAGGTCCCTTAAGCGGCTAATTGTTTAGAAAAATTAAATCATTATCCTATTTTATGCTTTCAATATTCTCTAACTCTTTACCATTCCAATTTAAGCCTTCGGAATTCTCTGATGTTCTCTTGAATCGACGTTCACTTGTGAATTGATTCCTCAATACTGGCATAGGGTGTTGTTGTTCGTCCCATTTAGGTTTAGGTAGGGCTCCCAGTAGAGGATCATTTCACTTTTGATCGTTATTCAAGGGAAATAGGAGAATTCCTCTATCACATGTTTCCCTCTTTCGCGTTTTTGAGAGAAAGAGTGTTTTCTCTTTCTCCGGAGCTCTGTCGGTCAGTGCTGAGTTCTGGGCCTTGATTGTTTCAGGACAGAGTGAGTTAATGTTCAAGATGTTAGGAGTTCGTGTAGGATGTTGTTAGCTTAGGGTTCTTTTTTTTACCATGCATCTTGAGCAACTTCATTCTGTTTCTGAGATGAGCAATCAAGGGGGTTCTTCAGTATTGTATTGGCTGGGCTTCCTTCCTAACTCGTGAATGACTATCAGATCAATTAACTCTGCTCTATTTTAGTTCGCTATCAAATGACATTCATTAGGCAGGTGGGCGGAGATTAATTGATCTGTAATGTGTGTTGGTGCATATGAGTGTCTGTATGTGTTCTTTTTCCTCACAACCTTTCCTTGGGCTTGGGCGCGTTTCCATCGTATCGTTTCGAATTAATATAATGAAGGCTTACCTGCCTTCCGGGAGTGTCCGCGTTCGCGACCGTCTCAAGACAGAAGAGGAACTCTATTTTAGAAATAGATGGCCGTCCTGGTCATAGTGGAATTAGGTCAGTTTTTAGAATCAAGCCGAAAGAAGCAGTCTACACAGTAAGTAAATGAAACATTATATACTGTATGTGTTTTTATATTATAGACTAATTATTTCTTCTTTTGTTTTAGGTGATTAATGTGGGAGCTGGGGCTGCGGTCGGCGTGATTCTTCGTTAATCAACTGAATCCTTTCTTATCTAAATAATATTTAAATCTAATCATTAAAAATTTATTACTTTAATAAAAAAAAACAATTCTTTAATGTTTTTTTACTTTTCACATTTTTTTATAGATATTTAAGAAACTTCGTTGTCTATTTAAACTTTATTTTCATTCGTTAGTAATTGAAGTTCCCTTCTTTTTTAACTTTACTCTTCAATTAATTCACACGTAAATAACTTAAAAAAAAAAATTTATCAAATTTATTCCGTTTTAATACAATATTATTTTCGATATAAAAATATACTGAATTTATTAAAATGACTTTGGAAAGAAAAATTTAAAAAGTTTTTAATAAGATTTTTCTTTTCATCATATTAATATTATTCCTATATCAAATGCACACACACACACACACACGGACTAACTGGTTGTTGTGTAAAAACAAATTTCTTTTCCTTTTGTGCCGTTTCGATTCGCGAGAAGAATTGGTAAAGAAATTCGTTTTTAAAGTAGCTACTTTCTTTTTTTTTTTTTTTAATTAATTGGCTTTTTTTATTGAAATGGATTTTTTTTTGAAATATTTTTTAAAAACATTTTCATTAGATTTTCTTAAATTCTTTAAATTTAACTGAAACATAAAGTATTTTATAAGATTGCTTTATAAATTTTTTAAAGCAAAGTTATTCCCCTACTTTATAAATCACCCTATCCTTGTAAGTACAATATTAAGTCCCACCCTTGCGTTTTCTACTTGTGATTATTTCATTGTTTTTATAAAAGAAAATAAAAATCTTTAATGGAAATTTTCTAGGCTTGAACCATGAAAGTTTCCATTTAAAAAAAATATATTTTTTTTAAAAACAATGAAATAATCACAAGTAGAAAACGCATGGGTGGGACTTAATATTGTCGCTCACTGTACCTTGTAAATTGTCCTGTTTTTTGGTCATCATCAACTAATTTTAACTAGTGGGCGGTTAGAAAATTTTACTACCAACATAGGTAGAAAAGTGGGAGGTCGGTAAAAAGGTTTACTACCCCTACTTAAATAGTGTAATACTTAAAGTGAAATTTTTTAAAAGAACAAAAATTAAAAGAGCGCGAAATTTCAAAAAGTAAGTATATTCAATAAAGTGATAAAATATAAAAAAGTGATAACTAATTTTAATTTTATTATTTTTAGGTGAATTAGGAGTTATTTCTTTAATTTAAGAAGAAAAGGAAAGAAATAGAAAAAAAAGAATTTTTGTTTTTTATTTAAATATAAATGAAACTATGGCCTGGCCTTTTTCGGAATCTTTTCCGACTATATAACAGTCTTTTGCCCGTGACCCTTGGCCAGAGAGAATACATTAGCTTCTCTTGCCTAGGATCACAGGTTCGCTTCCCGTCCCATTCATTTAATTGGCTACCAAAAAATAGGGATGGGCTCTAAATGCCCTTCGATGCCGAAGGGAAAAAATTCTATTTTTAATATAAAATTTTAAAAACTAATACTTAAAAATTTTATTTGTATATATATAATGGTAAACAATTACATAATGCACCTTTAAATTACCGATAATAAGAAAAAATTGTGTGCTGTGTGACCAGTCACACCAGATTACCCCCCTAGAAACTCCTCTGGATCCGCCACTGACCCTTATTATTTATTAAAATACCCTGTTTATTCTAAGTACATATTAATATTTAAATACAATTAGTTATATTTACCCTTAAATTTTTATTTTTATTTAGAATTTGATTTGTTCGATCTTCTGACTTAAGAACCTTATCGAGATATTTCCATTTCACGTGGATTAAACCGTCGTGAAAATATTAAATTTCTCTTTGTTCAATTTTATTTCAAAAGATTCGACATCACGAAATTAACTGGCGCTGGGAACAAAGAAGAATGGCTATTTTTTTTTTTAAATAATATTATAACACAAAATAAA
This sequence comes from Euborellia annulipes, assembly GCA_023213315.1. Taxonomy (NCBI): domain Eukaryota; kingdom Metazoa; phylum Arthropoda; class Insecta; order Dermaptera; family Anisolabididae; genus Euborellia; species Euborellia annulipes. The sequence continues at coordinate 27,565 of JAKCPI010030908.1, forward strand.
AAAAAAAATTCCTTTTTGACTTCTCAAAGATCTATCTTCTTGTACAGTATATGTAGTAAAATTAATTCGACACATGACCTGGCGTTTTTGTGAATGGGTAACCTAACCAGGAGTATTTAACCTTTGAACTTTAAAGAGATGCCGGGTTGAATGCTAATCCTATGGATATAATGATTTTCTCCTTTCTGTAAAAATCTATTTCAAACGGGGATCTCTATATTCAAAAATAAACTGAGATGTTGTCCGTAATGTCTCGAGTTAAACTGAAATAGATTTTTATTTGTCTACCTAGTGCTATTCAAATCCCTTAAAAAATAAACATATTAATATATTAAATATTTTTCAATTACTACTAAAATTTTGTTAATCAGATATTCTGAGATAAATATTTTTTCAAAAACTAGCGTTTACTTGAATAAGTTAACATTTTTATACAGTACATCATGAAATGAAATTTTATATCGCGTTTAAAATTAATATGATAAACAATTTGGGTGCCTTAGGCGCGCGTCTAGTGCGCCTTGTTTATGATCCGCCCCTGATCTCAAATAAAGTCGGATAATTTTTTGCTATGAGGTGGATTTGAACTTGAGTTGTCTTCAACAATATATATAGGCCTATATGGACCCTTTTACGCATTAGTGTGTCAAGCGCCAGCTACCGAGTTTTGAGAAAATTAACATTAAAGTTTTTGTTTATATATAATTTTTTTTATCAATTGTGCAAGTAACATTAAATATCAATTTTTTTAGGATATATTTCATAAAATTACTATTAATTATAGCATTTGAAACAATATTTTATGTTTAACTCAATTTTTAATTTTTTGGCGCTTGACACACTAATGCGTAACAGGGTCCATATAAGCTTAACTGCTTTATTTCAAGACCTTTGGAAATCGTTACTGTAGTGTGAGTTGTTTGCACTAATTAGTGAGATATAAAATTGTCTTATATACAAAAAGCAGTTAAATCAATTAGCATCCATCAGCTATAAATATGCTTGGCAGACGCTCCCGGTTTTCAGACAAAGTCCCGGTGCCCCGGCCGGTATATTTCACGTCCCGGAAAAAATTCAATTTGATTATATATGACCAATAAAGTCTAGAAATAATTAAGTGATTAACTTTTTTATTGTTCCATGTGTGAAAGATTATTTAGAATAATTACTTTGTCATTTATTTCACTGTACTGTATGAAATGTAACAAAATTAAAACCAAAAAAAGACTTTCTAAAAAAGGTCCAAGCCAATGAAAAGTACCATCTATTGCAATAGTATTGAGAATAAAGCCCGGCAGTTAGGCAGCCCAAATGGTTCACGTTCACTAATATATTAAAAAGATAAATTTTTATGGTAATAAAGGCCGATCGCCCTATTGTCTGCTTAGAAAAAGATATTTCTTAGACAGACCAGCTGCCATTTGGGCTGCCTAACTTCCGGGCTTTATTCTCAATACTATTGCAATAGATGGTACATGTAAGAAATAAAATGTTTAAATTTGTATGCTTGTCTCATTTATTATTACCCCTGGTTTAGGTTCATAATTAGTTGCCATTTGTTCATAGCATTAGGAATAGACTACCCTCTAAAGACACGAGGGGGCCCCCCTGTGTAGGCATTCCTGTGTACCAGTTGAAAATTTCAGAAATCTGGCAAGCCTAGCTAAAAAACAAATTTTAAGTCGTTTAAATGTAAATTTTAAACGATTAGCGCAGGATACTAATTTATTTGTCTGAATTGATGTTATTTGTATACAGAGGCGTAATTTGGGGGAAGGGGTCAGTAGGTGGGGCATTTGCTCACCCCCCAAGGACTCTGATCTTTCTTAAATTTTATCCAGTATTCTGCAGGGACTTTGCAGCCAGGAGATTAAATTAAAAAAATGATGAAGGTCGTGATTGGCGACCGAAACGTCGGCAAATAAAAATAAAATAAAATATTTTTTTATTTAATCTCCTGGCTGCAAAGTCACTGCAAATCCTGAGTAAATCTCCACAGCTATAAAACATCAATTTATTTAAATTTTATATAAGATTTAAACTTTCGACCGTTGGTTCTCGTTGAAACATTTTGTAAATTAAAATTAAATATACAAATTGAACACTGGGTTATTTGTTTCAAAGGTTTTATTAATTACATACATGATGTATTAGAATGTAATCACTTCTGATGATGACAAGGAATTGTCGAAATACGTATCAAGTGTTAATTTTTTAATTAATAAAACCTTTGAAACAAATAACCTAGTGTTTAATTTGTATATTTAATTTTAATTTAAATTTTATATTAAATAAAATATTTCAAAATATATCAACGGGTATATAAACTGTAAAAAATTAATTAAATTAAGTATCTTTTGGTCAAATTTGAAATATTTATTCTTTATATTTCCTTTCTTCTATTATGTTATATTCTTTATATTATTATAAATAAATTTTTAGAAAAAAAAATGTTTAGTTGCCCCCTCCCCCAAGAAAAATTTGAAATGACGCTACTGTTTGTATATAAGACAATTTTATATCTCACTAATTTCAAACAACGCACACTACAGTAACAATTTCAAAGATCTTAAAGAAAGTCGCTATTTGAGACCGAAACATCCTTCAGAAAATAAAGATAATTTATTTTCTTCTGGCTGTCCATTTTTTGCCTTTCTCTCATTTACTATTAAAATAACTAGTTATTTGTCGCTACCTATTTTAATGTTGACATTTCATTGATTATTTTTTTTTTAATATGAATAAGTTGATTAAAAAAAAAGGTAATTCCCCTTTTAAAACGATTTTATATGTAGTGTATCTCTGGGATTAACATTTACCAAAGAGTCCGTTTGCAGATTATATCTGTCTGTCCGATTTAGGACTGAGTAGAATAAATTCAGTTGAACGTAATTTTTTTTTTTTGTTTTAATATTTTTAAATCTAATCTCGGAATCCCGTTGATTAACACCTTGAACACCTTTCATACACAGATGAATAATGGTCCGAAATCATAAATAATTAATCCTCTTTATTTTTAACTTTTATATAACATGGAGATTAGAGACCTCCATCGTGTATAGGGATTAAAAAAAATACGCCCAGAAGTCCTGCTACCCCCTCTTAATTTGTTACTCAAGAGTATAAAATTTTATCGTTTCATTTGTACAGAAAGACGGGACTCAAAGAATTAGAAATATCAAAATTTGCTAATATATAAATAACCTTACTATATTATTTACTTAATTTTAAACTTGTAACCGTTGGCTCTAGTTGAAACATTATACTTTAATAGGAGAATTAAATTCAAGTATGATACACAAGGTTTTTGTTTCAATGATTTATTTATTTAACATTAACACTTTATATGTATTTCGACACCATGTGTCATCATCGGAAGTGAATTACATGCTGAATGAATGATTCACTTCCACATATGGTGTCGAAATAAGTATAAAGTGTTAATGTTAAATAAATAAATCATTGAAACAAAAAACCTTGTGTATCATACTTGAATTTAATTCTCCTATTAAAATATATTATTTGCTTTGGTTGTTTAGAAAGTAGAATAAATTTATTAATTATATGTAAAAATCGGTAGATTTCTTTATTTCCAAACCCACCCTAATCAGTTAATTTTAATATTTCGATGATCAACCCTCTTCCCCTAAAGATAGAACTTCCAAATTGTATACACATAATGGCATAGACATATAACAAAAAAATATGTGGCATGACTAAGCCCGCTTGCGGTGAACCCTCGCCTTTCCTTTCCTATATTGGTCCTTTTTACTTTCTCTTACCTCTATATATATGTTAATATATATAGAGAGAGAAAGTATTGGATTCATATCAAAAATTCGATGTCGAGATTTTGATGGATATACACTTTTTGAGGTGCCCTGAATCCAAAAAGGTGGTTCGATTTTCTCAAAATTCGCTCTAAAGATTTTGATTAAAATTCAAAAATCAATTATTTTTTAAATGCTCTTTCAAATGTATATTCTCCTTTTGCCCCCAACTCTTACTCTTGTATTTCATAGGAAAGAGGAGAAATGTTTGCCATGGTAACAAAATATAAATATTTTCCCATGTTTATAAATTTGACATCTTAAATTTTAATATGGCGGAAACTAAATATATCGACCCAAAAAATCTGGTGTGACAAGCACAGAACACAACTTTCGATTACAGAAGGTGTATTGGTCCTTTTTTATATTTCTTAATAGTAACAGTAATGTAATAATATCATAATTTAGTAGTAAGGTACGAGTCAAGGGTGGATTCAGAGAAGTCTTTTGGGAGGGGGGGAGGTCATCTGAAGGGACTGGGCGTACAGCACACGACTTTCTCTCACTTTCGGTAATTTGCATTCTGTACTTGTTTACCAGAATATATTTATTCAAATAAAATTTTGAAGTATTAATTTGTAAAATTTTATATTATTTATTGAAATGTTTTTTTTTTTTTTTTTCAAATTTTATGCTTAATGAACAATTTTTTATTCAAGATGTTTATGCTTTTTTAAGCACTTTTTTCCATATTTTTGTGCTTTTTTGTTCGGTCTTTAATAATAATGTATACAGTGGTACCTCGAAATACGAGTTTAATTCGTTCCGTAACCTTGCTCGTATGTCAATTTGCTCCTATCTCAAAGCAATTTTGCCATTTAAATTAATTGAAATGCCATTAATCCGTTCCAGCCCCAAAAATTCTACCCCTAATTGTTTTTATTACGTGTTTTTGAATAAGAAAAATGTATTTATAAATGACAGCATAATAGAACAACTGCTTGATTTATTTTTCTTTGAAAATTTAGGCAAAGATGATTTTTAAAAGAATTTTAATATTTATTTATTTATTTTTATAATAATTTTCTTTCTCTAAATTTTCTTAAATTATTTTTCTAATTTGCCAACAAACAATGAATAAAATCCGACAAATATGCAAAATATAGCTTAAATCGCTAAATATGCCAAGCTCGTATCTCAAATTTTCGCTCGTATGTCAAAACAAAACTTCGCTCGCTCGACAGCTCGTATCTCAAATTTTGGGCCACTCGTATCTCGAGGTACCACTGTAAATAAAATTGCCATTACTTTCATTTATCTCTGTACTATTATAAACAAAGAGAAAGCTAATTTTCTTATGAAATGTTCCGGGTCTTTTCCTCCCAATGAAAAAAATTAAATCCGAATATAGACCTATGCACTTCAGAGGGAAAAAATATTTTTCTTTCATGACTAATTAATAATCATTACATTCATAAATCAATTCCAACAAATTGCATAATTTGATATCTATGGTGAAATTATTACTCACGTCGTCTGAATCATTTCTTTAGCCATCGACCGATCTTTCTTCTATGTTGTAATATTCTAATATTACTCCTCGAATTAACATAAAATAATTTAATTTTTAACTTGACGATTAGTAAAATCTTATTCCTGAAAATTCAAGTAGTCATGGTCTGCCCAGCTGGCCTGATGATGTCGTTGTAAGACGAAATCGATCGCCAATAAAATATTTTATTCGACTAAATTTAAAATAGGAAATATATATCGCTCCCTGGACCCTCTACTCTGGTTCAGGCCCGCCTGCGGCGGGTGCTCGCCTTTTCTTTCCCATCTTGGTCTTTTTTAACATAAATATTATAAATTTTTTCATCTTGAATTCTAAAATACTATCGGAATCAAGAGCGGATCCAGAGGTGTTTCTCGGGGGGGGGGGGGTAATCTCAAAAATTTTTCTGCGAAAAAATTTTTTTTTCGCGGAACCTAAGTTTTCCGGACACAAAAATTTTTGCCACCCGCGGAACATTCCCTCTTTTTGCGGAACCAAAGGTTTTTTCATGCGCCGCCCGCGGAACATGCCCTCTTTCGCGGAACCGGGATTTTTTCCCGCGAACATTCCCTCTTTCGCAGAACCGAAATTTTTTTCCCGCTCATAAAAATATTTTACCTTTTTTTTAGAGACGCTACATTTTTGCCACCCGCGGAACCTAAATTGTTTCCATGTGCCGCACGCGGAACATTCCCTCTTTTAATACAAATCGAATTTTTAATAAGTTTTTTAAATTTTTCATTAAAAATAAATTTTTTTACAAAAAAAAAAGTATTTTTTCATATCTCGGGGGGGGGGGGGTAATTACCCCATTTACCCCCCCCCCCCCTTGTATCCGCCCTTGATCGGAATCTATATGGTATATCTACACACAAATTTGGTGTGGCAAGCACAGGACACAACTTTCAATTACCGATGGTTAGAGAAAGTTGTGTGCTGTTCATTCATCACACCAGATTTATTTTTTTTGAAACAAAAAGAATTGGACCAATTTTTTAAAAATATTTTTTTTTTTTTCATTTAGGAATTTATGACTTAATTTAAATTATAAGTTCAAATGGACCCGCAGAAGTCCCAACCCCAGAGATCTATCTCCCTGCTCTTATCTACCAGATGCCCTGCTTGTAATTCTAAATAAATACACTGAAAAATAAAATAAATTTTTTTCTTTTTATTTGATTAAATTCAACATTCCATCTTAAGACTGTCCAAATTTGAGTTTTTACTGAAAATTTACTGGTCTATAGTAAAAGATTAAAATATATTTCTTATATTAAAAAATTTTGCATCTTAATAGTTCTCATTTCATTAAATTTTTTTTCAAACATACGTAATAGGAATAGGAAAATGGAATTAAAATAAAAACAATTTTATTTATATTACACAGTCTATATTTAAGAAAGTATATGTATAAATATACACACCATATATATATTTATATATATATATATATACATGTATGTAAATATTTTATATAGATATATATACATACATATATTTATATAGTATTTATAAACAATGTAGTTAACATTGAAATCAGTACATTATATATGTATATTAATAAAATGAAAAAATATATGTTTAGATATTATTTATAGTTTTTTTTTTTTTTTTATAACTATTTACATCATTTATAAAAAGTAAGCAGGATATGTGACTGGTTTTAAAAAGAATTTAAAAAAAAATTGAATATTTTCTTTGTCGTTTTGCTTACTTTCAAAAACAAATCTTTTTTTTTTCTACTTAACAAATATCACGTATAATAGATATAATTAGTAAATATTTATATATTCCATTCACTTAAAAGTTTTTTTTTTTTTTTGAAAATTTTAGTCAAGCAAATTTTTTTTTTTTTTTTTTTAAGGAAGAATAAATAAATTATATTATAGAGAGTGTTTTTTTTTTTTTAATTGTTATAAAATTTGTCTTTTCTTCCCGCATTATAATTTAAAGTATTTATTTAATTTTAATTATAAACACCAGCGTACTTGACGTTTTGCATTGTTATACATATAGCTAATATACAATAAAGAGAGCCCAGAAACAAATTGCACTTTTCATTTATTATTTATTTTAATTTAAAAGAGGTCAGTTGATAAAAATTGAAATTAATGCATAGGCCGAGAGGACCGACTCCCTTGAAGAGCGATACTTTTTATTTTTTTTTTTTTTCGAATTCCGGGCAAGACCGGATTAAGGCGGTACCATGTCCCGACAAACCATCTAACGACAATTGGTTATTTTTCCGTCTATAGATTTATGATTTAATACAAATAATATTTATATACATTTATATACGTCTACAAGTATATATATATATATTTTTATTTATTACAAATGATTAGCTTAGACACATGAATAATTAGGTTTTAAATTTATAATAGGCCATACTACATTTTTAATACGGTTCAACTTTTTTTTTAAACTATTATATCCGTCTTTATTAAATTTCTCAAAATAATTTCGAGTAAAAATAGGGGACGGAACTATTGAAAAAATCCTTTTGAAAAAAAAAACAACAAAAGGAGAAATAAAAAATAAAAAATAAAACAAATATATGGGGTCGTGAAACCCCGCCAGGAACGAAGTTCCTCACGCCTTTTCTTCAACTCCGAATATAATTTAATATGAATATTATATAAAAAAGAAAATAAATAATTATTTTCTTTATTAAATAATATAAAAAGAGATAGAGAGAAAGAGACTTATCTAGAGCTGGTGGGGGAATAGGCGTGGCCTCGCCAAGGCTTCGGCTAGCCTCGGGTTCCTCCGCCGGCGCCCGAGCTCTGTAACGCTTTTTTGTTAAATGACGAATTCTGCCAATTCACCCTACTGTAAGCCGCGTAAAAGAACTTCGTTCCAAAAATAGTGAAAATCGATAAAAACCAAATCTCAATTTTAAATTCTGAATGCTTTTTTTAAATAAATTTTATTTTATAATCGAGAGATAAGAAGAAATTTACGAAATAAATTTTAATAATTTCTTTTATTTATTTAAGGTATTTTCCGGCATTGAAAGCCATTTAGACCTCGCCTCTATTTATTTCAAATGATTGTCTAATAGTAGATTACTAAACAATTTACTCATTAATCAATTTATTAAATGTATTTCACACAAATATTTAGGTCTTTCAGAAAGTTCGTAGCTTGTCGCTTATATATTAATAGCATTACTAGAAGCAAAAATATTTCGTTGTTGGAAACGTCCGTCTTTCATGTGAACACTCCATAAATCAATTGATCCGTCAAATATGTTAATTTATACAGCTGATTTAAAGAACTAAACAAAACATGCAGGGATTGAATATTTATTTAAAAATGGGCTTCACTGTCACTTGACACATTCACAATATTCAGGAGCGGATTTAGGCATTTGCCGCTTTTAGGCTCTTGCCGCCCACCCCCTGAAAAACACCCTAACACGCCGGTGGATTACCTATACCTTTTCAACATCAAATACTTTTCAGAGCTGGTCCGATGTCTGTAGGCTATTAAGTTGATAAGACTTCAGAGTAGGACATACTAAATCTATGGGGTTTATATAAATAAGTAGTTTTATTCACAAATTGCCGCCCCTAAAATTTGCGGCCTAGTCCGTCTCTTCGGAAATAAGTCCCTGACAATATTATCAAAAATTTTCTTTCCGTTTTGTCCCTTTTTACTTTTTAAATAAATATTCAATTACTGCACGATTTTTTAAGTTTTCCATTTTTTTTACTTTTTCTTACCTATATATCTTAAGTATAGAGAGAAAGTATTGCAATCATGTCAAAAATTCGAGATTTTTAAAAACATATTTTACAGATTGATTAATTTTAGAGATGTTCACATAAAGGACGGACTTTTCCAACAACAATTAATTTTTGCAATATCATTTATGTTTCAGGCTCGAATTTTCTGATATGCGCGAATTCATAAAAAAATTTTAAGTAGAATAGAGATGCGATCGCCTGCATAGCTCTTCCCGTGAATTCGCCCCGTTTAGTTCAAATTTTTTGTAAATTTTTTCATTCTTTATTCTTAAAGAATCAACTTAACGATTTTTTTTTTATAACATATGTTAGCAAATTGTTTCTAATATTGGAAAAAGCAAATCAATTAATGGATTTCCCTCGTACAAACTAATAATCTTTTAAAGCTTAGCAAACTTTGTGATAAAATACCAATTATATCGAATCCCAATCAAAATTAAAAGGTGTTGTTTATTGCGAAGACTTTTTATAAACACAAAGACAAAAAAAAAAAAAATAATACTCATCATCTAAAGTGCTTTTACTCATCTATTTAAATTGTCTAAAACACACGAAAAATGCTAATAATAAAAAAAAAATACTTCAATTAAGATTTATTCAAAATGTATAACGTATTTTCCCTTGAGATTTAACGCTTAATCCTTCTTCATTCATGGACTATCACGTTATAATTAGACCTTTGATCAATTGTCTTGCATGTAACTCGTTTCCGACTAATGCTTATTTAAATAGGATTAATAATTAACAGCAGCTATTTCTTACATTTTATATTATCTTAGTAAAGGAAATTTCTCAAAGGGGGTTGGAAATTGTTTAAAATTTTACAAATACAATTTTAAAATTCAAACCAAAATTAAAATTTTTATTATATTTTGTTTAACTATGATAAATTCTGGATTAATATATATTCGATATTGATTAGTAAAAGAATTAGATTTTCGGTTTAACTGTTGTTTGTTTGTAAAAATTACAACGTTTCGGCCACTCATTCTGTGGCCTTCTTCAGGTACAATTCAGCTAAGATTACAAAGGTTGTTACATCTGTGACAATCTCAAGAGAATTAATTCGATTGAGATTGTCACAGATGTAACAACCTTTGTAATCTTAGCTGAATTGTACCTGAAGAAGGCCACAAAATGAGTGGCCGAAACGTTGTGATTTTTAAAAATAAACCACAAATCTAATTCTAATTACCAATGAAAACAACTGTGAAAGCCTAAACTCCAATATTGATAATTTTTTTTTTTTTATTGTTTCACTCTTTAGCTCCATGAAGTAGTTAAATAATTTTAAATAAATTTTTTGTTATAATTCGAATAACCACAGGAACTAGTGAAATTATTTAAGAAATTATATTGGAGAGATGGAGATATCAGCTAAATTGGAATGCTCTAGGTTCAATAAAACTCTAGAATAAGACGTTTCGGCCAGAATTTATTTGACCATCTACAGTTATTGGAAATTATAGACATAATCCAAGTGCATTGAATCAGGATTTGTCAATAATAAAATTGATTTGCTTCGTACCAAATATTATGGCTCCTGAGCCCAAGAACAAAGCCATTTATCTCTGATCCTGGACACAGGATAATTTTGTATGAAGCAAATAAATTTTATTATTGACAAATCCTGGTTCACTGCACTTGGATTATGTCTATAATTTCCAATAACTGTAGATGGCCAAATAAATTCAGGCCGAAACGTCTTATTCTAGAGTTTTATTGAACCTAAAGCATTCCAATTTAGCTGATATCTCCATCTCTCCATTATAATTACATCACAGCCACAACTTCAAAAGCAAGTATTTAAAAAATTTGATTAGAGAATTATTTAGACACACTGCCTATAATTAATTTAGAAATTTTATTTTTATAATTATCGCAGTAACTAGTGAACTGATTTTAAGAAAAATGTCAGGGACTAATCAGAATTATATATATATTATAAATAAAAGTGACTCTGAATAAACCAAATTATTTGAAATCGGTGCACTAATTGTTGCGATAATTTGCATTTCAACAATAAAACTCCTAAACTAATTTTATAAATTAATTATAGAAGAAAAGTTGTTTTCAATAATCGCTTTTCAAATTTCTATAATTAATTCAGTAGTTAATGAATCCCTTTGTTTCCCTAAAAAAAAAAATTTTGAACGGAAACAAAATAACAGTAATAACGATTGTTTGTTACTGCTGACAAGTAAAAAATTTGCTTACATAAAATTAGAATAGACCCTAAATAAATAATAAATGTATATTAATCAAAAATTTAGTTAAATGATTAAATTTTTGAAATTTCTCAACAATTTTGTCTGTTATTTGTTGGTGGGACAAACGTCTTGAAGGCTTGAATCCCGGATCTCCAGCTTATCCGGGGCATGGGAATGCTTACTTTTGCACCAGGCCACCACTCCAACAAATACCCATCTTTAAAGATTTTTAAATGCAATAAGGGAATATTATTGTGGTCGAGGATGCATCCGTTTGGCTGGTAGAAAAGTAAGCACACCGATGCTCTGAATAAACTGGAGATTCCGAGCTTGATTCTGGAGATGAGTGAAGAACGTTTACCCGATAAACAAATAAACATACTGAAATAAAAATTGTTAGATATACCTTGAATAGAATTTTAATATCTCAATCTAGTCGAAAATTTAATCCAACTCCAAACTCTACTACTATCCTTTTTTAAACAACAAAGGTCCCACAATTTTTCTTTAGTGTATTCTGTTCTAAATCTAAGCATGAAGCATAGAAAATTCATTCTAAGCCTTGAGAATATCACTCACTCATAGCATTTTAATTATTACATAACTATCTTCATACCAATATATTTATTAATCTCACATTCAGTCATTTACACTAATCCTTATTGATAATAATAATAATAAGCGTCCGAAGCTCCACGTTACATCCCCTATTTATTGACTGGCCTAGTGAAAATCTTCGAAAGAAGCACACTAGATGACACATACTAGAATCTTTCAGTAGTGAATTATTTCAAAATCGCAAATCCTAGAATGAAACGAATAATTTATCCTTATCTTGTATATGTAAAATCACCCTTTTTGCAAATAAAAAAAAACTAATTTTCCTCCCCTCAAGAGAGTCTTTTTCTAGTAGCTTAAAAGCTTATAAAGTCTTTTATATACCATCTCTCTTATATATTTATTATTAATATTAATTCATCCATCTTAAGTCTTAATAACGAATTTTGTTGAAGAACGTGACTTTCTCTTAAACCATCGACTGAAAATTATCTCGTTCAATTATCCTGCTTCTATATACACTAATAAATTCCTTCTTATCTCATCCTAAATATTTCAAACTTAAATAGAAACATTTTAACAAAATAATAATATGTGATTCTTCCGCTGAATAGGGGAAAAAATAGAGACCCCAATCCAGGGAGAAATCAGTCTTTCAAGGGGTTAAGATGTCTGTTATGCTGACCCGTATTTGTTTGAAAAATTCAATAGTTTCTGGTGCCAAATCCCATCAGCTGCCACCATTATCTCAATCTAACAAAAAAAAGGAATTATTGTCTTTTGTTGTTTCGCTATTTCTATTTCTAAATATTATATATTTATATATTATAGAATATATTTTGTATATTTATAATAATATTGTGTATGTATACATATATACTATATATTATATACAATCATTCGAAAATTAAATTTCAAGCACATAGTTTTCTTATATGTTTTTAGAGTTCTGAAATTATTTCTCTCCATAGTTAAACAAAAACCGTAAATAGAGGAGGGGGGGGGGGTATGGGATTTCGAAGTCCACCGAAAAAAAAAATATATATAGTGTGTTTATTAAGACTTTTGTAGTTTGTATTATTATTATTATTATTATTATTAGGGGAATTTTTAATTATAGGCCGCATTTTGTTATTAATTATTTATTAAAAATATAAATACTGTACAACGTTTCGACTGCTTATTTTGCAGTCGTTTTCAAGTACTTGGCCCGACTCAAGTGAACTAACCCCTAAGGGGCAGTTACGTGCATTTTGTATATAACGATGTCAATGCCATCTACAGCCATTTCTATAAGTTAGATATATACTTTAGGATCAGGCGCTGACGTCGTTGTATATAAAATGCACATAACGGTCCCATAGAGGTTAGTTCACTTGAGTCGGAGCAAGTGCAAAGTACTTGAAAACGACTGCGGAACAAGCAGTCGAGAGTTGTACAGTATTTATATTTTTTATTAAATAATTAATATAAAATCTGGGACTATAATTAAAAACTCACATAATAATGAAAATAGAGTGTTAAAATTATAAAATCTGTTAGAAATTATAAAAAAATATTTTATATTATTTGGGGGGATCGGGGTTGTTCCCTGAAAAAATTTTATAATTAGACATTTTTATTCTATTGAAATTATTTTTGAAATTTTTGAATTAATTGTTATTTTTGAAATTTTTAAAAAAATTATCCCACTCCAGGCTTTGTTGATTAATTAGTTTTTGAGAAGGAATTCCCATCCGCCTTTTCCTGTCATACAGTTGGGGGCAAATAACCCCTACCCCTATTCCTAATTTACACTCTGATTTTGTTGAAAATTCTAATTAAAATTATTTAATCCTGAGGTATTATGTGTTTGAGTGATTAATGGAATTAGACCGTTGGTTTTCACAAAATCCTCACCACCTAATTGATTTTTATCTTTTAATTTGTTATCAAATAAATTTTTAACGCTACATATAATTTTCTCATTTAAATATATAGGTATATATATTTTTTAATTGTGAATATTTTTACGATTTTTTTTTAACTAATTGATTAGATGTTGTTGCAATACTTCTCGATATATTATTGTTCGCCTTTTAGGAAAACCTACACCATGATTCTATCAATCCTAACTTTGAAAAAAAAAAAATTAATTAATTAAATTAGAATTCCTTGAAATAGTATTCCGAACAAATTCAAGCCTAGCAGGGAGGGAGGCGAGGGGGAATGTGATTACAAACTTCATCCAAAAAAATTTCAAATCAGTAAAATTTAGTGCTAAAATTATAAACGCTGTTAGAAATTATTGTATAATATATATTTTATATATTTGAATTGGGAGATGGATGTGCCTGGGACGTCCAACCCCCTCGGAAAATATTTTCTGGCTACGCCACTACAATTTAAAAATAAGAAAAGGAGCAATTTCTTATTTAAAGTTAAAAAAAATTTACACTCAGAAAAATTTTATTTTTGAAGAGCTTTTTTTTATACTATTTCGAATGATTGTATTTATTATATATTATAAAAATTTTCATTAAAATATCTATTCCTTTCTATAATCTAAATAAATAAAAATAAATAAAAAATAGGTATTCGAATTCTATTAGAACTGAGAATTTTCGCGAAGGCTTTTTTCCTGTTTTTGTCCACGTTAATCCAGGTCTGGTGCCCCCTCATTATTCCCTACTAATCCTCCATAATCCCTTCTAATCCTCCTTAATCCCCAGCCATCTCTACTCAACCCACTTCCCTTTACAGCCTCGGGAGTATTTTATTTGTTTTTTTTTTTTGACTTAGGGCTGCTCTTTGGAAATTCAGAAATCACATTTATATTATCTATTTCTATCAAAATAATTTTACATTTATAAAACTCATGAATAATATTGAATAATACCTTAATTCTAGAAGAGTAAATTTAAAATTGTATATATATATTAATATATATTTATTTATATTAATATATATTTATTTTATTTGAAGCTAAATAAAGCTCAAAAGCATTCTATTTTAATATAGAGAATATATTTATGTAACATTGAAATATTTATACAAACCCGCATTTTAATTAAAATAGGCCGATCATCATCATTTTTTTAAAATTATATGTATATATATAGCAAAGAATTTGGACACGCTTTTGGGATCTTAAGAACTAGGATTAATTAATATTTTATTTTATTTTCCTTCTTTCTTTTTTTACATTTCCTTTTCACTTTAAACATAGTGTCCATGAGAAAGTGTAGACGGACTAGATATATATATTAACATTCAACATATTTGCTCATCGCTTTGCTTTTAAATTTAAATGTTCGTTGATTGGTAAAAATAGCTCGACGATGGCAGAAAACATCAATTTAACGATTATACATAAATAAAGTCGATAACACAGTAAAGCTAAACGTCTTTTAGCACGACACCACGAAATGTTCTTATTTTATAAAGAATAGAGTTTTGTAGCAATGAAAGGCAATTAGAGGCTAATACTATTTTTTTATATATTTGTTTTTGAAAATTATTATTTTTTTTTAATATAAAATGAGAGATTTTAATTGGGAGGGGCAATTGCTGATTACCCTTCTTATCTCCTAATAAAGGCGACCATGGATACCCTTTTAAATAATTAATATATACTATTAATATTTTATATAACTTACTATTCATATTTTCGCAAACTTTTATTAGAATAATTATCAGAAAAATATTTCTGATTTTTAAAATTTCTAAATAAAGTTTGCTTCATATTAGGTCTGTTCGTTTCGCTTGCCATTCCAGTAAAATTTGAAAATTTTGCCGTTGCTGTTTGTTTCATTTTTTGCACGCTTGCATAACTTACATTCTGTTCGTTTGGGCCGGGTCAGGAAATGTTGATTTTGCTGCATAATTTGACCTAAGCTAGTGAGAATTGTGCAAGGCGATCTCAGCGCCAAAGCTTTAGTAGATGACCACATTTGGTCGCCATTTTCTCTCAATCCACTTCGATTAAAATAATAACGACAATAAAAAAGATAAATAACCTTTAGGCTTTTTTTTTAAATTTTCTCTATTATTATTATTTTCATTTATTTAAGAATCAACGTTATAATTCGAAACAATCCCAGACAAAAATGACAATTGAAAGTTAGGTTATCAAGCTTTGCAAATTCATGACTTGAATCGAACAGATAACAAAGGTTGCCCTTTTTGTTCTAGGCATTTTGGGTTTGCACCTTTTGACCTAGATAGCGTGCCGTGGTAGCTTAGAACTTTCTACCATGGCAAGTGAAACGAACAAACCTATTATGAACAAAGATTAAATATACTAATTCTAAAAACATTTAAACTATTCTCTATAAATAGATTACCCAAATGTGTCCAAATTCTTTTACAAAAATTTGTTTAAATTAAATAAACAATTATATTTTATACTTATCCTTATAATATATTGATGAATTCATCCGAGAATTTAGTGATAAGTATAATCTTATAATACTAATTCAATGTCGACCGAATAAGTGAAATTTTTTTTTTTTATATTTCTGCCAAATAATTTGGCGCGGGCGGCATTCGGAGGCAAAAGAGACTAATTATTGTCTCTATTTGTAATTTTAAGATTCGAAAATATTTTTTTTATTTTTCAGTGCGTAGACGGAAATATATTTAGCACCATTAATAATTTACCAAAAATTATGTAATTGTTTTGTCAGTGTATATAAATATTCTCTCTTTTAATTTTTTAGAGAAAAATTCGAATTTCTTTAAAAAAAAAATCTTCCGTTTTTTTTTTGACCTTCTTAAATAAAAATGTAATATTTCGTTGATAAATTAATTGTTTTATTAATAATTAAAATTCTCGTTGAAAGACATCATCACCAGATCATTTTTTTTTAAAATATATCTGCAATAATTATTAAAGCTTATGTCATAGGAATGGTAATTTCTTATTATTATTAGAAATTACTATAATTATTCTAATTAAAGCCTATAGATCAGAAAAGTTTAGAGAAAATTGGCGGTGATTTAGATTCGCATTCATATTAGAACCATCTATCTAAATTCTGTTTTGTCTCCCATCATCTTAAATTTTAATGATAATACATGCATCTCAAATATTATAAAATTTTTTGTAAAAAAACGCAATTTAGAAAAACAAAAATGCTCCGTTTTGTCAAGAATTTCATTCGAAAAATTGCGTTTTTTACTATTATTAACCATACCGCATCTGATCAAAACTATTGGAATACTTTCCAATTATTTTGTTCAATATCTTTTTGAATTCATGGAGAAGGGGGTGGAATCACCCACACAAATATTTTAACAAACTTAGTAGCTTGGAATTATAAAATTACAAATATATCGTTGGAAACATCCGTCCTTCATTTTAACACATCGTTTTTCTATTCAGACTTGTTAAACAGAATTATATACAATAAATAACGTAACGTTTCAGTCACTCATTGTGTGGTTTTCTTCAGGTACAGTCGAGGCCACAAGTGATGAGGCCTGATGTGCTCGAAGCATGGAGCCTTAGGCAACCGAAATGCTTAGCCTTCATAAGTTATTCATTACAATAAATTTTAAATTGATTAAGATGTTGATTATTTCTTCTTTAAAGCTGCCTCACACGATCAATATTTAAGACAATATATTGCACAATAAATAGTATTACTTGGTCAACCCACTCGGTGCAATATTATTGCTCAATAAATTAGTTCGCGTGAGATACTTGTGCTGTAAACATGTGGAATAAGAAGACAGAACACAGAACTGAACTAGTATTGCTCAATATTGCCAACAGACGAAGCAATATTTAATAGATTGTACAATAAAAATCAAACTGTTTTTGATTGACTCAATATATTGGACAATCTTTCGATGTTGACTACAGACGTTCAATATTATTGTACAATGTCAATATTTGTGCAATATATTGACGTAAATATTGATCGTGTAGGGGCCGCTTTTTGCCGAGATTAGCAGAATTTTCTTAATTGAAATTTTAAAATCAATTAAACGATTTTCTTCTGCTGGAATATAAATTTTATTAATTTATTTAATTACAGAAAAACTTATTTAAAATGTATTTAATTACAGAAACCATGGATAATATTAATATATACAATAAAATTTTTTCATGTAAAAAAATTGTATTGTATCAGACTGATGAAGAGGACAAATGTCCTCGAAACTAAATTTCTGTAAATAAATAAATTAATAAAATTTATATTCCATCAGAAGACAATCGTTTAATTGCTTTTATAATTTCAATATGACAGTGTAGTGAAAATCTTTTTTTTTAATAATTATTCAATCACTGCATTTAGCTCAGGGGCCCACATCTTGTGGGTACGTGGATGGCGACCACGAGCTGCCCTAGCTGAGAAGAAGATTCAATCACTGCATTACGATTTTTCCATTTTTTCAAATTTAAATCAGCTATATGACAGATAGATTAATTTATGGTGTTTTCACATGAAAGACGGACATTTCCAACGGCGATATATTTTATATATATATATATATGCGACAGGTTAAATGACCTGGTATTTATGTGGGTGTGCGTTCTCTGCCATCACACGAAAATTTTACCTTAGTTCCATTACCCCCTCCCATGGTTTATGACTGAATATGCCAGTGTAGTAACCATAGGGTGGGAATAAACACCCCACCATCAAGTTCCTTCAATTGCAAAGAAAGTTAATATAAGAGTGGGACAAACTTCTCCGCCTCCCTTTTATAAAGTTTTTCCTACCTTGTTTCATCTATAAACTTTGTTAGAAGGTCAAAATAATATTAGTATTAGAAGATATAAATAATTTCTAAAATTCGAATTTTTTTTTTTTATTATTACAACTTTTATTTTCCAAAATAACTTCTCCATTTCTCTCAATATTTCGCCTGAAATTAAAGCTATATTACTAATATTATCACAGAAAGGAAGTATCCGTTTAGATGAGAAGAGAACTGATAAGCTGATAGCTTAAAATTTCAAAGAAAAAAAAATATATATATATATTTATTTATTTTTTAAGATTTTCTCTAAGTGAACTTGCTTGACTATAAATAACATCCATTAGAGAAAACATAAGCTAGAGATTTATCCACTTTTTAAAAATCTAATATCTTTGAAATTGAAATATTTAAAGCATTTTATACAAGAAAAACTTTACATTTATATTTTAAATTCTAATTTGAATTTGATTCTGGCACATAATTTAAATAGTCTTTATGTTATTTATATGACATTAAAAATTAAATACCAAAAATATATTTTTCAACCCAAGAAAATTGACATTTTGCGTGATGTGGAAAAATATTTTTTTTTGCTCTCGTCCATGTTTAGCGCGTTTATCTATATTTATATATGACCATTTCAATCTTTTTTTTCTAATAATAAACAACTTTGAGAGTTGTTCTAATTTTGAGCAAAATATGAAAGAGTTAATTAAACAAAAATACAATTATTAATGTTCAATGTACCAAGGACTTAATCAAATTTTAGATGATAAAATTTACAAGCCACTAATACCATCAAAATTTCATGAATATTAATGAGGAGTCCGAATTAAACATCAACCATGCTATATCTACATATTCTTTATGGACGTTTTAATAAAACATCATCTACAAGAAGAAATAATTATTATACTATTAACTAGAATAGTGCAAACAAAGACGTTCTTCATAATTTTGAATTAATTAAACCCAGAAGGGTTAACTTATGAAAAGACCCTGGTGGTATTATTGTCAGTTAATAATAATTGTTTCAAGGTATATAGATATTTCCTTGGGGGTTATTATTATTTAAATTAAAATAAATTATATTTTTTGAAAACGTTTTCGGATCGAAAATATATATATACTCATAGGCGGTTTGTTATTCTTTATCAGGATAAACAACCCTGGAAAATTTTCACCACCTATGATACAATCCTAAAACGTTAACGTTATATAGTAATATACATTAAAAATCCCATTTATTTATAATCCCTTAAATTTTGACAAAACACTGATCTAAAATCTATTCAATGTTTGCAGTCACTTAGCTAGTTTATAATTAATACCGGTAGCTTATATATTCCGATATATATATTATATAAATAAACATTTAATAACATACATATATGACAGAAATATTAAAGCTTTTTATTTTCCTCATTAAAATTCATTTCTTTCTTTTTTTTTTTTTTAATTATCATTCCGTCTACAAACTAATATTTCGAGATTCACTAAAATTAACAACATTGAATTATATTTAATAGGCCGTTGTATAGTTTATAATAATAATTTTTTTTTTTTCTAATTTATTGCAAATAATTAAAACAATTTGGATTGCTAAACAGCAAAAACTATCATCTACTACTTGTTAGGAATTTCGATCCACATTTATAAGGGAAAAAGTTTAAAAATTGAAATTGACACTAAACATCAATAAGACTTAAAACCATTACATTTAAAATAATACAAAATATTTTTTTTTTTGTTTATTTATTTTTTTTTTTTGGAGAGTTCCCTGAGAAATGAGCAGAGATCTCTAACTGTCTTGAAAAAATCACCACTAGCCAAACCTACCGGGGAGAAATCGAAAAAAGGACATAGAAGAGACGTTGAGTTTGTTGTTGTTGCTCTAGCAACTTAATGATGGATAGTACCCGTATATCCAGATAGTTAATGTAAACACCTTAGACGTTCAATTTTTTAAGACGTGTCAATTCCGATTCGAGACTTTCCTCATTACTCACAAATCGTTTTTGAGGAGTTTTATGGTTTACCTGAGCCGATTCCGTGCCGGTATTGCCATTCTGAAAAAAAATTGTCATCTTAATAACTACTAAATGGGGGAATGTTTCGCCTATGACTTACTAAAAAAGCATGGGCATAACTAGGGGTGCCCCCCCCAGAAAGCCCCTGCCCCAAGAAAAATCGAGAAAATATGAGTCTTCCCTAGGCTCCCCGGAGAATAGCTGCCCCCCCCCCCCCCATCCAAGCCAAATAGTTACGCCCATGCTAAAAAGTCAATCTATTTCGTAAAGCAATTAAATCAAATAAGATTTTTTTTTTATTAAAATTTATTAATTTATTAGGAAAAAAAAGTTTTATTCCATAAACAGAAAAATTTTGAATTATTAAGTATTTTTTTAATTTTATTGTATGTATATACGGTATAAGCCTATTTATTTATTTTTTTTTTTTTTGGAACGAAATTCTTTAACGCGGCTTACGCATAGTGAAATGGGAGAAAATGTAACGTAACAAAAATGCGTTCATAACAAAAATGCGTTCTCAGCTCCCGAGCGACGGCGAAGGAAGGCGAGATTAGCCGAAGCCTTGGCGAGGCCACATCCATCTTATCCTCCTTATTTCCTTCTATCTACCATATTAAATTATATTCTGAGTTGAAGAAAAGGCGTGAGGAACTTTGTTCCTGCCGGGGGTCCCACGACCCCACCGGTTTGCTTTTTTTTTTTTCAAAAACGGCATTATCAATTTTGTTGAAATTTGGTACACAAAGGTGCGAGAATTGGTTGGAACGTGTCACTTTAGGGTCTCTAAAATATATGTAACAATTTATAATTAAATATACCAATTAAACACTCTCTGTTATTTGTTTCAAAGGTTTTATTAATTATAAAATTAACTTGTGCTGCATTCAGTAGTGAAATTTCGAGATAATTATCAAGTATTAAAAATATTAATTTCATTGACTCTGGGCAAGAGCCAGATGTGGAAGTATCTGGAGAGGAAACCAGGGAAGAGGAGGCAAATACTGCAGAGGATGCAAGAAAGAAAAAGAAGAAGGAAGACATGTAGAAGAATGCCCGGCTATAAAAGACAAGCTAGGACGGGAAATAAAAGAATGGTGGAAGGAACTGCGAGGAGGTAGCAACGAAACGATCGAGTTGATAAGGAAGATTGATGGGGAGGAGGAAGAAGAAGAAGAGTAAATAATGAAAAGAAACAATGATTAGAACCCGAAATCCAAAAAGGGCAAAGGGAATTTTTGTATTTATTTCAATTTATTTATTTGTATTATTATTTGAAATAAATATCTTTCTATTCTATTCTATATTAATTTCATTGAAACTTGTCATAGTGTTTTTAATTTCTCATAATTACATAATGTTTCAACTAGTCAATAGTTTTGAAAGAGATGAAAAAATTAATTAAATCCTCACAACCAGGTGATGAGGGGGGGGGGGGGATAAAAAATATATAACGCCTAAGTGCTTGTGATATTTCGTTGACTGATGGATAGAAAAAATTAAGAAATGGAATACTATATGCTAAATCTTTTGCAATGTGATTATTGTCTATATTTCGCTTTTATTTGTAACAATTTCCTCAAATAAATAAATCATTTGTGTAGACGTATGAAGAATATAAAACAGTTATATAAATCAAGAATGAATTAAGTTGACTTAATGTTTCCCAATTCTTGTAAACCGTCGTCTACATTATTCTTGATTTATATAACTGCTTTAACCAACATATATGCTATTACTATTTATTAGAATATGTGTGCTCACTGTAAATATCCTACAATTCTGGTATATTTGCCGAAATAATTAGCATCTTTTTATTTAAATCAAAATAAATTTTTAATAAATATGATAAAATTAATAATAAATTTTAAATTCAATTTTTTTCTAATGATTAATCAATTTATGTGTGAATTAATTTGTTGCTTATTTCTTGCTGGAAGGTAAGCAACACAAATAACCAATTCAATAATAATTTTTACTTTTTGCCTATATATTTAATATATAGAGAGAAAGTTTTGCGATCATGTCAAAAATTCGAAGACGAGATTTTGAGGTAGGGGACCCCTGAGTCCAAAAAAATTTTGTTTTCGCAAATTGGTCTGTCTGTCTGTGGAATTGTGTAACTATTTTAAACATGAAGAAATTGAGCTACGATGTTGAAATTATATATTGAAGTTAGGTATCTTCCAGGACATTTGAAATAAGCTTTTGAAGAAAATCGGCCAAAAAGTACTAGTACTTTACTGATGTACTTTTTTAGTTTTTTCGATTTTCTCAAAATCAACTTGAACGATTTTAACTAAAATTAATAAATTAACTATTTTGTAGATGCTTTTTAAAATGTATATTCTCATTTTGCCGTGAAAATTGTTTGAAGTACACTTTACTGATGTAGTATTTCAGATTTTTCAAATTCATTTTCCGGCTCTTCCTTCCATAGAGCCAATGTTAAATAGCTATGTGGATTTTCATGCAAATTTCAATTCAAAAGGGGGTTCACTTTGGAACTTTTTACAAATTTAAAAAAAAATTTTCCAATTATGAAATTTTGTATTTATTTAGAATTTGTTTGTATTATATATCCAAATCTATTTTCTATATATAAAAATGAAATGCAAAAATGTATGTACCATCTATTGCAATAGTATTGAGACTAAAGCCCGGTAGTTAGGCAGCCCAAATGGTACACGCTCACCAAACTTTTTTTTTTTTATTAAAACATTGAGATAATTAATAAGTAGGAGAAGAAAACCAGCGCCTCTTTTTCCACCAAATGCACAATATTTCGGGTTGCAAGTATTCGCACAAATAGTGTGTATGGTGGAAAAAGAGGCGATGTTTTCTTCTCCTACTTATTAATTTCAACCTCCAGCCCAAACTATCAACGAATTGAGAAAATTTTTATTTCGATATATCTTGAAATTTATATTAAAAAGATAAATTTTTATGGTTATTCTTTTGTTTAAAAGGGTCGTTCGGTCTTTTGTCTGTTTTGTAAAGTTCTTGCTCATACAGACAAGCTGCCATTTGGGCTGCCTAACTACCGGGCTTTAGTCTCACAATACTATTGCAATAGATGGTATATGTTCTATAGAAATCCACAATTTTTAATGAATCTTTTTCAAATTAAGTACACATATAGTACTTAAAACGGAGAGTAACGTAGTAATAATATGAATCTCTAAATATTTCTGGGGAATTAATTTTAATCAAATTTCTTCAATATCTGAATAAAAATTTCTCCTTTTGACATCTCTATGACATGATTTATAGCCTTAGAAAACTTAGAAAAATAGCCATAATATAGAAGCAGTCAACATTTAAAACGTAAGTGGTCAAGTTTGGAACTAAGGTTCTATGGGGAACTAAATATATCTCGACCCAAAAAAATCTGGTGTGACAGCACAGTACACAACTTATGATTACCGAAGTTAACTGATATTTAATAAATTCAACCGAAGGTTATGTTTCAATAATTTTTTTTAATTGTATCGGAGCCAATTAATGCAATATAATCTTATTTCTAATTGTCATTTTAAATAAAATGAAATAAGAATAAAATCCTATTGAAAACATTAAACGTTTTTAATATAATAAGATATTCGTGTTCAAAAGAAATCTAAGACTTAATGACAGTTCATTTCTTAGTATTTCGTTTGAAAGCAATGACCCTAAAAGAGAAGGAAATTGTTTTCTCTTATGACAAAAAAAAAAAAAGAAAATAATTTTGAATATTCAACGAAAGAGATGTTAAAAAACATTTCTAATTTAAAGCTGCTTAGTTATGTTTATTTTTAAAATTTAAAATGTATTTCTAATTAAGACGTTTTTTCTTTTCATGTAAATTATTTAACGAACGAACAAGTTAGCAAAAGGATCAGATCCCTTTATGTTAGATTATATACATGAAAAAACAAACCCTTAGGCTCAGAAACATACCTAAAGAAACTATGTATCTTAATATAGAATATATTATGTTAAAATAGCTAATTAAAAGATTTTAATCGTTTTCATTAAAGATTTGAGAATATAGAGAAAGAGAGGATACAAAATTTGGAAATAAATATAAAAATCTGGTGTAACTGGTCGCACCAGATTTTTTGTGTCGAGACATATTTATTGTAGTTTGCTATAACACCTTGACCTTGAGTTAACTTGACTACTTGAATTGCATAATTAAAAAGTAAAAAAGTCAATTGATTCAAAATTTTCATAGGCTCTGTGTATTTTAATTGTTGGCTGTTTGAAATAAAGTATGGTTATTTTTCAAAGTTTTAATCTCATATTTGGATATTTTATACACTTTAGAGAATCCTAAATAAATACAAAATTTCATAAGAATTTAAAATTTTTTTTTAAATGTGTAAAAAATTCCAAAGGAGGTCCCCTTTTGAATCGAAATGTACATGTAAATCCCCATAGGGATTTAAAATTGGCTCTATGGAAAGAAGAGCTGAAAAATGATTATGAAAATTCTGAAATACTACACCTGAAATTTTGCACTCGAATGTTTATGGAGTTGATCGTTTTGGCTTTTTAATTCATTTAACGGGTGAAATTCGAGAAAGAACGATTTTAATCAATAATTATTTCAAGATCAAATTATTATTATTAATATTATTAATAAATCGAAATTTACACGCAAATCCCCATAGGGATTTAATATTGGCTCTATGGAAGGAAGAGCCGGAAAATGAATTTGAAAAATTTGAAATACATTAGTAAAGGGTACTTCTAACAATTTTCACGAAAAATTTGACTGATAAATTTTTTAAAGCGCATATAAAAAAATAGTTGATTTATGAATTTTAATCAAAATCGTTAAAACCAATTTTGTGAAAATCGAAAAAAACTGAAAAAGTACATCAGTAAAGTACTAGTACTTTTTGGCCGATTTTCTTCAAAAGCTTATTTCAAATTTCCTGGAAGGTACCTAACTTCAATATCTATTTTCAACCTCATAGCTCCTTTCCTTCATGCTTAAAAATGACCACACAGACCAATTTACGGGATCCACTTTTTTGGACTCAGGAGACCTCAAAACGTGTATATCCATCAAAATCTCGACATCAAATTTTTGACATGATCGCAATACTTAATCTATTTGATATATAGGGTAAAAAAAAGTAAAAATTTTAATTAAAAAAAAAATAAATAAATAAATAAAAATTGTCCCTGTCCAGGTGGTTTGAAGGAAAATTAGGATCATTTCTATCTAGTAAAGGGATTTTATTTTTAAAACAATTTTTCTTTAACCTCAAAATACATTTTCTTGTAGCGTAATAAAGTCAAGTTAGCAAGGGTCAAATCCCTTCCTGGTTTATTTATTTAAGAATATAAAAATGATAATCCACCGTGCACCGTTTATAGCATGTCACGATTGCATGTTCTGATTCATTTACTGAGAATAAAGACCTTTAATTAAACCTAATATTTTAACTTTGACATTTTCTTAATTACTTTTTTGATAAAATTAGAATTTTGATATTAATAAGTATTAAATTTGCTCGTAAATACTTCTTTTTTTTATTTTTAAAAGAGCTCTTTTTGAAGTTCATGATTAAAATTATCCCCTCCTGGCAAAGTTAATTAACTCTTCTAAAAGGGCCAAAATGAAATTTGATGTGGTGAAAAAGAAGAAAGCTAACCAACGGGAGACGGCATCGATTAAAACGTTTCAGTTCAAATTTTATTTGATTCCTATTACCTAGCCGTTTTACAAGCATTTTAATAAATAAAAAAAATTCTATTTTTATGGAATAAAAATCAGTTAGATGAGGAAGGACATCTTTTCCTGTTCTTTTGCTTGTAACAAAATCATCATTTTTTGCAATAATAAAATTTTGCTTGAAAAACATTTTTAAAGATAAAGAGATGCTCTTGCTTTTGGTTATGCTATGTTGCTAGAAAAATTTTCAAAATAATTTCAATTTTTATTTGATATCGATAAGAAAAAATTTTGAAAAAATTGAATATGAAAATAAATAAATTACCATATACGCTTGAAAAAATAATCTATTTTTACCTGAATTTCTTAGTTTGACATTACTTTTATAAATATTAAATTTATTGAATATTTTCATATATTTTTTTTCAAAATTTTTTTTTTTCATCGATATTTTAAATTGAAAAATTAAAATTAAAAAATTATTTTCAAAATTCTTCTATACCAAAAGCAAGTCTTTTTAAAATACACAAAACAGAAATTTTCTAACATCCACGAAATTATAAATAAGTAAATTGCTTTTACCAAGTTTTTGGTAATAATTTTCTTACCAAAAATCATGATTTGATTAAATTAAAAAAAAAATACTTGTTTTTTGCAAAAAAACATGGGGTCGTGGGACCCTCGCCAGGAATGAAGTTCCTCACGCTATTTCTTCAACTTAATATGAACATTATATAAAAAAGAATATAGAAAGAGATAGAGAGAAAGAGAATTGTCTAGAGCTGATGGGAGGGGGGAGTAGGCGTGGCCTCGCCAAGGCTTCGGCTAGCCTCGCCTTCTTCCGTCGGCGCTCGGTCGCTGTAACGCATTTTTGTTACTTGATGTTTTCTGCTAATTTCCCCTATCATAAGCCGCGTAAAAGAACTACGTTCCAAAAATTTGGAAAAAATTTCTAACATGTTGATCAAATTTATTCGATTTGGAATGGCTTATATTATATTGAATAGAAGGCACTTTAAACGAAATTAATTTTATTTATTGACTAAATTTTTTAATAAAATTTTAATAAATTCATAGCTTATGATTATAAGCCCCCACATAACAAATATTATTTCATAAAAAAGGATAGAACCAGTCTTTATATTCTTTTGAATCTCAAATATAAAGGCTGATCCTTCCAGGGACGGATTAAAAGAGGGGGCGACCACCCCTTTCCCCTGAGAAAAAAATTGAAAAAGTTTTAAAAACTAGTCATCTAAAAAAATTATGATTTTTTTGTTATTTTTACATTTATTTTAAACTATCAATTTTAAGACTCAAATAACCTTAACGGTGAAGGTATTTAAAAAATTTTCATCCCCCAGAGAGGCCTTCCTCTAAATTTAATCTTCCAACCAACCCCCTGACAAAATTGCATTAATCGTCCCTGGATCCTTCTTTGTTGGTGTTATTATATTCATTATCAACAAAAATAAAATAAAATAGATAGGCCGTTTAATTACCTTTGCAGAAATTCTGGCGTCCATTGCGATCAGTTGTTTAATAGCATCGTAGACAGATTGAGTTCGGTGTTCAGGCCGCGGGAGAGGTTCATCTGTGGTTGTTGTGGTTGCCTCTGTAGCTTTTGTGATGATTTTACCGTCATCAAGCCGTCGGACAGGCACTGGAGGTCGGAGCATTGCCACCTCTTTCATCCCTTGTTTAATTTGATTGGTCTGGACAGGTGCTGGGGTCCGTTTCATTTGCATCTGTTGTAAATGAGGTTGAGGCTGGTAATGGCCGTAGTTGACGTAAGAGACACGTGGATCTTCATTCGGACTATAATAATTGTCATACCAGCTGACTGGGTTAGACTGTTGCTGTAAATGTTGCATGGCTGCTGTAGATGGGGCTGCGGGTTGCTCGTACCTTTCGGGGGAGAAAAATACCAACTCGATCAAGCGGTAGAAATTTTTCCTTCTCATGTTTTCTTGACTATTAGGATTATATATATATATAAAGAAAAATATTTTATAAATATATAATTAAATTTTATTAAACTCACACTACTGAAAAAATCAAATTCATTTTTTTCTTGTTGACTACTTCACATCCGAAGTGAGACTCAAATGAAATCAATTTATTTCAGTTAATATAAGTTTAAAAAAATATTTATAAAATTATTATATTTATAAATTTAATATAATCTATCTACATTAGAGGGGAGATAACTAAATTTACCGCTCCTATATTTTTAAAACAAATTTATTTATTAATTATTGTATATATTACAATAATATAAATCTGAAAATTTACTATATAAACGAGAATTTTTAATACTCTTAGACGTTAGCAAATTCGACATCAATAATTTATTTTATACATTGCGAGGATTTTCGTCCCTCTATTCCAAGCCTATTATACTGCATATAGATACGTATTGTCACATTTATATATGAAAAAAAAAAATTGAAAAAAAATTTTTATTATTGATTAAGAGCTGTGTTTATTTCGGGTCAGACTATTTTAGTTCGTTATAGTACCATGTCTCACGGCCGAATTCTTCTTCCAATTCGTCAATAGGATCCATTGAAGGATCTTCTTCAATAACTTCTTCTCCCTCTAACGGAGAATCATCGTAGACAACGTAGCCGTAAGGTCGTTGATATTGACGAGCATCAATTGGATACATTTGAAGATAACTGTAGAGGCCAAAAGTTTAAAATTCAGACACTTTTTCAACTAAAATGGATATCGTTTATTTAACTAAGGGCCGGTAGCATCATCTATGTGTAATTAGTTGACCTATAGTTAGTTTGTGATGCAGAAACCCTCTTCAGTATTAAAGGTTTTGTGAAGCTAGCAATTTAATAATAAATTATAAAAATTATTAAAAATAAATTAAAATAAATAATTTTAAAAAAATTATTTTTTTATCGAAATTTAAAAAGTGCGATGCGTTAGTTGAAGTAAGGAGAATATTCGTCTCACCAGAGTGTATTGCCAACCCTTGAACATAGTTCCAACTTGGATTTTAGAAAATATTCAAATAATCAACTTCAAAACCTTGCCATATATCCTAGAAATATATAATCCTGACTGACATAAAATGAATAATAATTAAAAAAAAGGGATAGATTGCAGATTGCTTCTGTCATTTATATTCTTGAAGTTAAGAATGCTGTGTTTCTAATATCACCCGTTTGTTATATCCTAAACTCAACTTTTGCTTGCAGCTAATTTAACAGAGACCTGGGGTAAAAATTGAACATATATCCATAAATGGACCCTGTTATGCAATGGTGTGTCAAAGACCAAAAAATTCAAAATTGAGTTAAGCACGGAATATTGTTTCAAATGCTTTAGTAAAATACTCTAACCATATTGGAATCTAATATAATTTAAGTAAATTTTAAAACTCAGTAAACAAGAAATTTACTTTTTTTCTAAGAAACAAGGGCATAAAGCAAGATCAGAGATACCTGGTTCAATTAGGGGAAAAAAAAATCATCAATCCTCACCTAAACAATAAAAACTTTTATGAATAACATTAGGAATTGCAATACCGGTATACCGGTATTTTGAGCGATTTGTACAATTTCGTTATACCGGTATTCACAAATTTAAATTGGCCAGAATAAAAAGAAGTTGAGTGAGTCAAAGAGGGAAATTTAAAATTTCCAAACAGTGAGCTAGAAATCTTATGCATTTGCTCGCCAAAAGCGGACTTTTCCAATTGTATTATATATATTAGGATGGCCCTTATTTGGGGTTTTTTCTACTTTTTTTCGACGATAGTCCTAAATCAATTCTAAATATATATATAAAAAAATTAGGTGTTAGCTGTGTCTTCTACACAGCCGGTGGCTTTTTAACGTGACAACGTATTTTGCTTGATTTCAAAAAAAAATTTTTTCTCTTACCTATATTGAAATATAAAGAGAGAATGTATTGTTTTTATTTTTTTTTTACTAGTAGTTTGTTTTCATAAATAAACATGTTCAAACATTTTCATTGAAACAATATATGACAGGTGTGGCCAAACTTTTATCCATTAAGGGCGACATATGCTTAAAAAATGAGGTTTTTCGAAAAAAAAAAATACTTTTGGAGTTAATTACTCGGGATTTTTTTATTTATTCTATTAGAGGATTTTTTTCTGCACCAAATGACATCTCAGTTAGTCTGATCTGATTAGCCGTTCGGAATCTACAGGGGTTTAAAATTGCGAAAAACGAAATCCCGCCGAGTGCTCTCATGCGGTAAAATGACCTCATATCAAAAAAAAGAAAAAAAGCCCTGGGGGTATTGAACCACTCTTTCTAAAACTATATTTAGATTTAATGTAGCTTTTATGGTCAAGTAGCTATGCGTTGCACAAGTAGGGCTATTTTTCGATATTTTTTTGTCTAAAAAATGAGGTTTTTCGAGAAAAAAAACCAATTTTGGAGTTAATTACTCGGGATTTTTTTATTTATTCTATTAGAGGTTTTCTTTCTGCACCAAAGGACATCCCATTTAGTCTGATCTGATTAGCCGTTCAGAATCTACAGGTGTTTAAACTTTCAAATTTTAATTTACCGCAGCGCGGTAAAATAAAATGATAGGAAAAAAATAAATGGTGAAATCTTTAGCTGAAAACTCATTCTTTCTAACCGTATATTTCTCATAATTATACCTCTTAAGACAGAGGAGTTATTCAAGCCAATAAACTTTTTCGTGCAAGCCCCTCTAGCATGCCACTATAGACACATGATTTGTAAGACGTTGTCACGTCAAAAAAAAAAAAAAACTACTGCCAAATTCAGCTAAGACCCAACTGCAGTCAAAGTTTTAAATGAAAAATTTATTTTGTGTCTTTAAAATTTTGTAACTCATCAACTCTTGGTAAGACCATAACATATTATTGCAGGAAATTTATTGCTTCATGATTTTTGAGTTACTCTACTGTTTTTGGAAGCGAACCCGGGACTCCCGTGCGAGAAGCTAATGTCTTCTCACTGAGCCACGGCTCCCGGGCGGATAACAGAGTTAAATCATATTTATTTATAAACAAAAATGTTCATTTTTCAAAAAAGACGTAAAGCTGATGGAATCATGGAAATTAATAATTTCTTATTCTAAAAAATCAAATTTTAAAATTTGTTATATATACCATTTAAACATAAAATAAATGTGAAAGTTAAAGATCACATAATAATTATTTAAAAAAAAATAATTCAATTCTTTTTTTTTTTCTTTTTTTTTAACACAGACTTTTTTCTCATTCACTCTCACATTCACACAGTCTTTTCGGCAACTTAGGCCATTTAAGACTTTTACGATAACCGTTATTTAATAATATATCTTTATTTGGGGTCCAGGCATTCTTATTTGGACCCTGTTATGCAATGGTGTGTCAAAGACCAAAAAATTCAAAATTGAGTTAAGCAGGGAATATTGTTTCAAATGCTATAATTAATAGTATTTTTTATGAAATATGTCCTAAAAAAATTATATTTAATTTGACTTGCACAATTGACAAGAAAAATTATATATAATCCAATGAGAACAAAAAACTTTATTGTTGATTTTCTCAAAACTCGATGTTAGGTCTTTGGCACACAATTGCATAACAGGGTCCAAATATATACTCGAAAGCTGGGTTATCCAATTGAAAGCAAAATGGCTACATCTGATGCAAGCGGCCCTAACCTTTAACATATTTTAAAATATACATCTCATCATTTTATTATTAAAAGAAGTTGAATAAAAATCAAAAATAAAAATATATCTACTTCTTTTATCAATAAAATGATGATATATCGTATATTTTACTATAAGAATAAAACTGAAGAGGGTTCCTGCATTAGAAAAAAAAAAGCCACTTAACAGAGACTCCTTTAACTACCCATAGATGAAGCTACCGTACTGCCTATTTGTATTCTAAAGTGTAAAATATATTCTCGTTTCAATGAAGGAAGCAAAAATTCAAATGCAATCTAACCGGTCTCTCGGCGCCATGTATCCTCCATAAATGTCGTATGCGTTTGCCACCTGTTGATGTTGGTAGGGGCTAGCGTAAGCCCAATAACTTGGATAGGGTGCATAAGCAGGCCAATACGGTATGTGATGAGGAGGTTGTTGATTGCCGTGTACAAAACGTTTCGTTGTCCCATATACAGCGTTCATCATGCCAGGTGAGGCAAAAGTCGCCTCACCCACAGCCAACATTAGGCCTGCAAGTAACGCCCAGCTGATCATCATTTTGAATCTGAAACAATTGAAAAAAAATTTTGTTTCAAATAAAAAGCATCCTCTCTTCTTGTAGACTTATAAAATATTTGATATGTTTTATTTCTATGACAAAAACCATCGAGAAAATAACCTACGTGGGTCGAAATATTTGCTCAATAAAGTTTGCATTGGTTGTTCAAACACTTTTCTTTTGTTTTTCTCCTCAACCTTAATAATTAAATTACACTATGCTACGTCTACATCAGTAATCCCCAGCACTCTTCTAACTACATGATCAAGAATATTTACGAGACATAGAAGGTTTAAGACTTACAAGGGGAGTGTACGGCCTTCCCCTCACCGATTTGAACGAAATTTTTTTATGTATGGTACTTAATGAAAAACAAATTCTGTTAAAACAAGAGAATGCGCTTCTCAAGGGTTCGTCTAAAAAAATGTTAAAGATTTGCCTCCATGTCCTAAGCCGATGCGAGAAGCATATTTCTAATGTTTTCTTAGCATTTATGATCAATATCACCTGCATCTTGCAAATGCACTACAGAGTATAATTATTAATATTACAATTTTTTAATATGTAACGTTTGTTGTAAGAATAAAAAATGCATGCTATACTATATATATACCTGGTATATATAAAATATATATATATATATATTTCTCTTTATATTTTTTGACCTTTGTTATTATTTACAATTAATGCTACCAAGTTAACCACGAAGGCTTTTAGAAATATTTCTTTTCAACGGCTTAAGACATGCTGGCAAATCTTTAACATTTTTTTTTAGGCGAACCCTTGAGAAGCTCATTCTCTTGTTTTAACAGAATTTGTTTTTCATTAAGTACTACACATAAAAAAATTCCTTCAATCGTTGAGGGGTACACTCCTGTTGTTAGGCATATCTAAAAGATAAAGATCTTGACTTTATTAAAGTTTCAAAATGAACAAAAATTAGAGAGATGGTTCAAATAGCTCTCATTTTTGTCACAATAAGAAAAAAAATAGTGTGCAATAAAATCCAAGCATTAAACTTAAGACTCTTTTTTTAAATCATAAGAACGCCTGGGAGTTATGCAACCAGTAGCGTAAACGAAAAGAAGAATAAAGGAGAAAAAGATACAAGTGCTTCTTACCCTAAACTCTTCATTCACTACCACTTGAGCCCACGCTCAGTGGCGTCATTTCAACTTTTTCTTGGGGGGGGGGGGGGCAAACATTTTTTTCCTTCAAATTTACTTACAAATAAGTACTCAAATTTGGTCAAAACATATTAATTGTTTAATTTTGTACAGTTTGTATACTCGTAGTATTTATTTAGAATAATATAAAATTTTATAAAATCAGAGCCCTTGGGGGGGGGGGGCACTTTTTTGGACTCAGGGGACTTCAAAACATGTAGGCCTATATTAATCAAAATCTCGACATCGAATTTTTGCCATGATCATAATACCTCTTAACCCTATAAAATATAGGGTAAGAGAAATTAATAAAATTAAATTTGAATAAATAATTATATCATATAGAACATTTTTATACGATTCGCTACATTTGTATTTCATAAAATCATCATCATTATTATTAGTCTAAATTCATTTCTAGAGAACTTGATGACATTTAATTAATTAGAGATGAAATCAGCCCAAACCTCGTGTCAGTGGATACTTTCTTGTTAAAATGAAAACCACCTGTTGCGAATTTCAATAGCGATTAAGCAACAAAATCGACCGGTGGGGGGGAGGAGGTAGGGAGTTGGGACACCCCAGCCACAACCACACCACCCTCACTTTCCAATTCACATTCTTTTCTGCCATTTAATATAAAAAATTTGATTTGAAATATATTTTGGTCGATTTTCCCCATAGAGATTCAATATAAACCCTTTGTATAATGCAAGCTTATTAATTATAAAATCAATCAAAGTTCATTTTTTAGTATTCCATATACCCAAATGTAAAATTCATAAACATTTTGTGTAACAGACTTCCTATAATTTTTTATGAATATCCCTTGAAAATTTTTAACAGTGTATTAATTACAAGAGTAAAGTGTGCTTCAAACAATTTACAGCGCAAATTGAGAATATACATTTTAAATAAAGTTAAAAATTTATGAATTTTAATCAAAATTGTTACAGTCAATTTTAAGAAAATCGAAAAAAATTAAAAAAAGTACACCGGTAAAGTACTAGTACTTTTTGACTGATTTTGTTCAAAAGCTTCATGTTATATGCCAGAAGGGCAAGTAACTTAGATATAAAATTTAAACCTCCTAGCTCTTTTCGTTCTTGAGATATTTTGTTCACAGACAGACCATTTTGCGGACTCAAAACGTGTATTTCCCTCAAAATATCGACATGGAATTTTTGGCATGAAACCAATACTTTCTATATGTATATAGATAAAAGAAAGTTGGATAAAAACCCAGAGTTAGTTGAGCTAATATTCTTACAGATTCAAACAATTGGTTTTATGAAACCACGATGCAAGTGAAACTTTTTTTTCGGATCGTAGGCGTTTAACTGAAAATTAAGTATTAAAATCGCGTTTTTAATCTTAACTTAATAATTTGAAAATGGGAATGATAATGGGAAATCAATACACGCATGTTAAAAACTGAGGACATTATTTTGTAATTGAAGTTTTGAATCATTTTAAATTATTTTAAAAATTATATTTTATCGATTTAAAAATTGAATAATTATTTTTTTATAATTCATCATATATATTAAATTTCAACTTTCCTATTTTTGTCGTCACATCTTGTGACGTCATTGCTTGTAGGGTCATGGCCCTTGACGTCATGTCATGGCCCTTGACGTCACGTCATGGCTCTTGACGTCAAGTCATGGCCCTTGACGTCACGTCAAGGCATGTGACGCGACATGCTTATAGAAGAGCGAAAAAATTTGAGGCCATCAAATTAAAATTTCACTTTAATAATTATACTAAAATACAGTATTAAAAATAATTTCAATTTAAAAAAAATATATATATATATAAAGAATATATTAAGATTGGCATCATATAATTAAGTTAAACCTCTTGTGAGCGAAGTAATTTTTATTTCATTTATTCACCCACTTTTATGCGTGGGATTTCTTAACGTCATAACTTCCACCTCTTTATAAAAAGACAAAAAAAAAAAAAAAAAAAAAAAATATAAATATTTCCTTTATTATAGGAACCAAATTTGATCTTTTCTTTCCTTAATGTTGAATTATATACGATGTTTTTTTCAAAACATAAAGAAACCTTCATTATGTAATTTAAAACCCTTTTATCATATTTGAATAGAATTTTTCTTCAAAAAATATATATATCTATATAATAATTGAATTTAAACGAGAAAATTGTATCTCTATTAAATTACATGCCCCAATTCTTTTAATATTATTTTCAATATGTTTGGCTCAGAGGTCTAATATATATTTATTTCTTCAAAATAAGAAATTTTTTTCTTGACAATTCTTTAAGGGATTTCTTTCTTTCTCAATAAATTTGTTAAACTCACTGGCAATTTTTTACTTTCTCTTACTTATATATAGAAAATTGGATTCATGTTAAAAATTCGTTGTCAAGATTTTGATTGAAATACATGTTAGAGATTCCCTGAGAGGGTCCCCCAAAATGATCTCTCTGTGCTCAATTTAAAGCATAAAGGAATTGAGATTGAAATTTTATATTTAAGTTAGGCACTCCCCCTTAGACGTGTAAAATTAGTTTTTGAACGAAATCAGCCAAAAGTACTAGTACTTTACTGATGTAAAGTTCAGTTTTTTTTTCGATTTTCTCAAAATTGGCTCTAACGATTTTGATTAAAATTCACAAATCAATTATTTTTTAGATGCTCATTAAAATGTATATTCTCATTTTGCTTTCAAAATTGTTTAAAAACCACTTTACTCTTGTACTTCATTAGAAAAATAGAAGAAATGGCCATTGTAACAAAATATATTTTTTTCTATGTTAAATATTTTCAAGATTTATATATTTGAATCAGATATTAGTAAACAAACATCTCGATTCTTTTCGGATTTTAACTAATTCATATAGATATATATCTAACAAAGCTGTGAGTGTTATTTATTGGCGAGGCCAAACGCCCCATGGCCCCCGGGATTCGAACCCAGGATCTCCAGCCTTTCCGGGGCATAGGCGTGCTGTCCACTAGGCCACCGGACCCTCTCCAAAAATACTCACTTCCCTTATATGCGAGTTAACCTTGCAAGTTACTAACAAAGCGAAAAACATTAAATAAAATAAAGCGGCGGACAAGTGAAAATTTTTCTTTAATGTTTTTCACTTTGTTAGTAACTTGCAAGGTTAACTCGCATATAAGCGGAAGTGAGTTTTATTGGTGTAGGTCGAGGCTTAGTGCAATGGACAGCCGAGAAGGCTGGAGATCCTGGGTTCCATTCCCAAGGACCATGGGATGCTTGGCCTCGCCAATAAATATCACTCACAACTTTGTTAGTTATTTTTCTATGTTTATAAATTTTATATCTTGAATTTTAATATATCGGAGGAACACAACTTTCATTTACCGAAGGTAAGAGAAAGATGTGTGCTGTGATTTTTATTACATTGAACTATAGCAGAAATTGCTCACTTTAGAAAGAGCGTTCAGTAAAGTCAATACTATGGGAGCATCATAACAAACCATAGTGTATTATAACGAATAGCATTTGTCATCTTTTCCCTTTCATACATTTGTATACTAAGTTTAATCGATAATGTATTATAAGTATTTCTTCTTTAATCTGAAAGGAATATAAGATGTTTTTCACAAAAAGCTTCAATTTGTGAATTGAACTATTTACGAGAAAAAGATATATTTTTCTTTCGAGTAAACAGAAGAAATTCAATCAAGATTGTTATCTCTTCTTTCAAATACGGAATCAAAATAAAAAGGAAGATGAAATGTTCTAGCCTTATTGAAATAACACCACCATCGATCAATTCATAACTAAAATATGGTTTATAATTTTCACAGAATTTAGTGGAAAAAGCTCAAAATGCTACTAATTTAATTTCTTACTAAAAAAGAACTCCACTTCTTTAAAGAGCTTGGTGCTTATTCATCTGAGATTGAAAAGCAATATAATAACTTTCTGGCATTAGTAAAAATGTTTTAAATCGTATTCTTCCAGGTGGAAGTTGATCAAAAGAGCGTTACGGACAGACGGACACTCCCCAATTATATATATATATTTAAAGAGACCCTACTATATCTATAATTGCAATGATTCTGCTAGTATATTCCATTGTTACTGTGCTGGGTTAAACAGATGTGACTGACACAAGCGTAGCTAGGGAATTTGACTGGGGAGGGGCATGGGACCAACCATCCTCCGGGGGTCCTGGAAGACCCCATATTCAGGTAGTTTCGGCATCGGTTCACTGTGCCATCATCAGCCTTTCAAGAGTACCTAACTCTTAAAAAGTCATATATCATTGAAGAGATGAAGTGGCTGTTATATTTGACAATAAGAGGATAAAGGAGCAAGCAGCCAGGTAGTTAGTCTTCACGAAATGAGAGAGTTCTCATTTCGTGGAGACTAACTACCTGGCTTCTTGCTTCTTTATCCTCTTACAGTCATATATCATACAATAATAATAGAGTTATTAAACAATGGAGCAGTTCGTTTTTTTTTTTTTAAGGAGGTCAGAAATAAACCTTGAAAATGGTAATGGTTCGAGTTCTTTTTATTTCACATTTTGTGAATTTATTAAAACCATTTTCAACAAGTATTTCTGTCCTCATCATACCTCCTTTTTAATAAAACGAATAATAAGAGTTGTCTTCGAGCATATAATACAATTTATTATTAACAATGTATTTTGTTCATGAATATTTTACAATGTAAATGCCTCCAAGTATCGACTATGAGAGAGATCATCCAAATGGGTTGATGGGGCTGATATCTTATAGCCGTTACCTGGAGGTATTTACGTTGTAAAATATTCATGGACAAAATACATTGTTAATAATCAAATGTATTACATGCTCGAAGACAATTCTATTATTATTGTATGAAATATGTACTCTTGAAAGGCTGATGATGACTCAGTAGATCTATGCCAATACGTCCTGAATAAAGAGTTTATTTAATAATAGAAGCTCTTTTCATTTGGCTGCAAATCTCTTCAATATAACTTCAATATTCTTTTTGTACTTCAAATAAATCTCACCTCTCTTTTGTTTTTTGAAAAGGACGTTATTGAATTGAAGTGAAAAATAGATATAATTATTAGATTAAAACTGTGGAAAAAATTATGAAAATTTCGAAAAGATAGTCGTTTAATTTCAAACAGAAAAATATTTTTATTCCATCTTGCTAATATCTTCTTAACTCAAGAAAAAATTTGCCATTATTGTTTGTCGTTTTCTTTTGTTTTATATATAAATCTCTTAACACAAATAAAAAAAGACCATTGTCTCTTTCGTCTGGACAAGAATGCAATTAAATTTATTCATTAATTGAGAATAATACAAAAATTAAGTAATTTAATTAAATCTTTTTGATTCTTGCTAATATAAAAAAACGGATTGTTTCTCTTTTTATTAAAACTAAAGATTTAACTTTCAACTGTACTAAATTGAATCCCTTCAAATACAAACAAAAGAGTTGAAGAAACACCGAAAAAATTTCATTATACTTTTTTTTGGTACAGAAATTAACAGCCGTTGAAGGAAATATACCCTTTTGTTATTATAACAATAGAACAATACAATGACTTTTATAGGGTTTTAGAATGTGCTTTTATTTACTTTCTAAATATATAAATAAGCCTATATTGAGAAAAACATCGAAACAATTGGTGAAGTGGAATGTAGAAAACTCCAGAATTAGATTTGTTATATTCTGAAGCCAACTTATCTTCTTGCTAGTTTATTATATGCAATTGAAGTGCAAGTTGTGACTGTAGATCTCTAGTGAAAGATGTATGGAGGTCAAGAAAAAATTCTCCATCTTCAGTCTATTAATTGGTGTATATTTTGCTCAGAGTTGGTCAGATAATATATCTTATTTGCAGACGGTTTTATCAAATATGTGATGCTAAAACCGTCTCCATATATAAATTCCCAACGTTACCAACTTTAACTAACGCGTTTGAAACTAGCTATTCAAGAAAAACTGCCGAAATGGCTCGATTGACAAGAGAAGCTGTTTTTGCAGTACGACAACTCTAGATCAACCAATCTGGAGGGGTGAAATGGGAGGTCCCTACCTCACCCGCCGTATTCACCAGACATTGCTCCTTCAGATTATCATTTGTCCCGGTTGATACTGGAGATCGCTTCACCTCATATGACAGCATAAAAAAATGGGTCGATCATTAGAAGAAATAAAATTCTTCACTGGAGCAATTCGATTATCCCCAGAAAGGTTATCGCTTCAGATGGAAAATATTTAATATTTTTATATTCAAACTGTTTTTTTTTTTCTACACAAAAAACGATTAAAACTTATTTTCATCCTCAATATAATAAAATGAAATTATTCAAGAATTTTAATTTTGATCACTTATAAATATTATTCTAGTATAAAAATTTTTTAAAATGTCGTTGAATCCACGAGTAATAATAACTAAGTATTCAGTTTATTGTAAAAGAAACAGGCACAAAGGGCCCAATTTGTGATGGCCTAAGTGACTGAAAAAAACTACCCTCAAAATTAAATTAATCCATCCATCATTCTCTACTAAGTAAAGTTACATTTTTTCTTAAAAATCTTTTTTTTTTTTTTAATAATTTATAAAGAAAAAAATTTTATCTCTTTACAATATTTTAACGCCTTTTATGTTTTAATCAAAAGCCTACGTCCTTAAGCAGCTTTTATCCGTAAAAGATTTTAAGATTTAGTCTCTTATTTTTATTTTTTCATTTATTTAAAAGAGTTTTATATCTAATTTATTTATCTTTTATTAAACTTTTATTTTCAAAATACCGCAGAAAGTAATTCAAATAAATTAAAAAAAAAGCGAATGCTTTGGAAGATAATATACCATCAATAATTAAATTTTTATATAAACGTAATCAATCTGGAAAAAATACTGGAACGATAATTTTTTTTTTTTTTTTATTAAAATACAAAAAAAAAAAAATAAATATATAGAAGTTTATCTCCTTTTTTTTTAAGAGTTAATGTTGAGGATCGATTACGAGAAAATCCTTTTGTGAAAGGAAGATTTCGATATTATCCAGATATAATGAAACTTGAGATTCTCTTTTGAATGTTCAGGTCAAGTGCGTCTAAGGCCGGATTGGAGGGGGAAAATCCATTTCCTTAACCCTTGATATTTAGTGCCGATTGACCTATAGTTGAATGTGAAAAATTCCTTTACTATCAATATAAATGCTCTAATATTGCTTCTTTATTTGACCTTTATTTGATAGATATATTTATATCAATAAATTTCAATATTTAAACAGTGTAATCCCGATATTTCGTATTTCCGGCTAATTTGCCGGTCCCTAGAGAACATTTTTAAATTTTTACTCCAATAATTGGTAATTCGATAATTCGTACCAAACCGCCCAGGGACTATACGGATTATCGGGATTCTACTGCAAAGCCCTAACTCAGTGGTAGAATTCTCGCCTCTAAAGCTAAGGGTCAGGTGTTTGCATCCCGTCTCATGCGACAAAAATTTGTTTCAATTGAATTGCCTACCAATCAATTGAATTTAAAAGAGACGGGTTCTAAATGCCCTTCGATGCCGAAAAAGATCTTAAATTAAAAAAAAAAATCCGATCTCTAAATCCTCCTCCTGCGTTTATTACAAGGTAAATCTATAGGCTAAATTTTTTTGTTTGTTTTATAATAATAATTTCGTTATTATTTTTATGATAGCCTCTATTGATATTTACCAAAGCTTCCTCTTTTTAATCTTCAGTAAACAATAATTTCGTGACTTTTTTAGCATCGAGAGTATAAAACAAAATTTTCTACTTTTATTTTTATTTTTTATTTTTTTTAATATATAGACTCCTTGCCAAAAACTTCCCGTCTTTCTTTTTATTATCATTTAAAAATAAATAAATTATGGAACTGGAAATTTGACAAAAATTGAAAAAGTAAAGTAGCCTACTAGTACTTTTTGCCCGATTTTGTTCAAAAACTTATTTTCACCCCCTGGAGGAGGTGTCTAACTTAAATATAAAATTTCAACCGCGTAGCTCTTTTAGTTCCTGAGATGTTTTGTTCACAGACAGACCATTTTTTTTTTTTTTTTTTTTTTAAACATTCACACTTTTTCTCATTCGCACTCACACAGTCTTTTCGGCAACTTAGGCCATTTAA
The DNA here is from genome assembly GCA_023213315.1 of Euborellia annulipes. NCBI lineage: Eukaryota > Metazoa > Arthropoda > Insecta > Dermaptera > Anisolabididae > Euborellia > Euborellia annulipes. Next base: position 69,319 of record JAKCPI010030908.1, read on the forward strand.
GACTTTTAACGATAACCGTTGTAATATATATTATCTATTGTGGTTGAGGCATTTCTATTTAAGCCATCTGGTATCCAAATGGCTTAAATAAAATCATCGGACTGCCTGGGTCCGAACCCGCGACGTTTGGTATAGGAGGTAGGCACGCTACCTACTATGTCACACCCGGGGGGCACAGACCACTTTTTTGAATTCAGGGGACCTTAAAACGCCCACTACATCAGTGAGCCCCCTAATTTGTAGTGTTTATTCTAATAGTCTTGTGAGAATAATTTCCGAATAATTTATAAGATCATATCTTGTTCAGGTTAATAAAAAGTTGATTATTTGAAAATAAATGTAAAATAATTTATTCATTGCAAAATTTTTTGAAGCTTCGTGTTTCGTGCCAGGGGGAGTGATTAAGTTAAATATAAATTTTCACCCTCCTAGCTCTTGTCATCCTGGAGATATTTTGTTCACTGACACACAGACAGAACATTTTGCGGAACCTTTTTTAGACACATGACCTCAAAACGTGTATTTCCTTCAAAATCTTGACATGGAATTTTTTACATTACATACTTTCTCTCTATGTAGACTATATTAAAAAGTAAAAAATCCAAAATAAACCATAAAGATACCCCTTCGAGATGGGTGTGTTAATTATAAAAATTTAATTTCACTTTATTTTATCTTCAAAAAATTATATTTTTATCTCACAATTAATTTAAATATTACGATGGCAATCGACATATTATTTATTTGGTTGGGTATTTAAATAAAAAACAAATTTTTAAATTAATCAGTGAGCGTAACTGGCTCAAAAGTTAATATGATATATTAGGTTACAATGACTTTTGGAAAAAATTATTAGGGGAGCACAAGTTCTATTACTAAAAAAAAAATACTTTTTTTTTTTACTTTTAATCTTATTTATTTCACGGTTGTTTAAAATTATCATTCGAACACGTGTATAATGTTTTGATTTGATTGAGCAGATCAATAGGGATGAATAACCACCAGACAGGGGTTGGCTGTAGACAGGAGGGGGCGAGCCGGCCTCGAACCCGGGCTTGGGGCCTTTGGACGACTCGTCGGGCAGAGTGGTTGCCGACCCGCCGGGCGCCAGTGAGCCTGCCCGATATTTATTTGTCTGCTCGGAATGGCAATTTACGAGTTCAAAAATAAAAAAAAAAAAAAAAATCGTCTCTCCCCTCCGTTGAATCTGGTAAACAACCCCTACAGCCAGCCCTCAGATAGTTAGAAATTCCTTTGAATTCAAAAAGTTAATTGGCTTCTTTTATTCGAATTTTTTTTTTCTTCAGTATTATTAAAGAAAATTCTAAACAGATTTTATATTATTTTTAATAATAATAATAATAATAAATTGATCTTTGAAAATAATTATTAATTAAAATCGTTTCTTTCGCGAATTTTACCCTTTAATTGAATTAAAAAGCCAAAACGATCAACTCCATATACACTCGGTAGCAAAAAAAGAAAATCGACTTCTCAAAGGCGTGATCAGTGGCCGTTTTTTTCGTGAAAATTGTTTGAAGTACACTTTACTAATGTAGTATTTCAGAATTTTCATATTCATTTTTCAGCTCTTTTTTCCATAGAGCCAATGTTAAATCCCTATTGGGATTTGCATGTAAATTTCGATTCAAAAGGGGGGCTCCCCTTTGAAATTTTTTACATATTCAAAAAAAAAAAAATTTCAATTCTTATGAAATTTTGTATTTATTTAGGATTCTCTATTGTGTATAAAATATTCAAATATGAGATTGAAATTTTGAAAATAACCATACTTTATTTCAAGCAGTCAACAATTAAAATACACAGAGCCTATGGAAATTTTGAATCAATTGACTTTTACTTTCTCTTACCTCTATATTTGTTAATATATGAAGAGAGAAAGTATTGGATTCATGTTAAAAATTCGATGTCGAGATTTTGATGGATATACACGTTTCGAGGTTCCCTACGACCGAAAAAGTGGTTTTTGCAACATGGTCTGTCTGTGTGTCTGTGTCTGTGAACAAAATATCTCAAGAACGAAAAGAGCTACGTGGTTGAAATTTTATATTTAAGTTAGGCCAAACCCCCCCCTGGCACGTGACACAAAGCTTTTGAACAAAATCGGCCAAAAAGTACTAGTATTTTACTGATGTACTTTTTCAGTTTTATCGATTTTCTCAAAATTCGCTCTAACGATTTTGATTTAAATTTCAAAAATCAATTATTTTTTTAAAATGTATATTCTCATTTTGCCCTCGAAATATTTTGAAGCATACTCTACTTTTATTCTTCATAGAAAAGAAAGGAGAAATGGTTGCCATGGTAACGGAGTTAAAGTTTTCCATTTTGATTAAAACTCATAAATCAAATATTTTTTAGATGGTCTTTATTTAGTATATCAGTAAAATTACTCGTAAAAATTGTTTAAAGTACACTTGATTTTATTTCTGATTTTTCAAATTCATTTTCCGGCTTTTCCTTCCATAGAGCCAAGGTTAAATCTTATGAGGATTTACATGTTAATTTCGATTTGGAATTTTTTACACATTTATAAAAATTTATTCAATTCTTATGAAATTTTGTATTTATTGAGGATTCTTTATTGTATATAAAATACCCAAATATGAGTTTAAAATTTTGAAAAATAACCAGAGTTTATTTCAACTAGTCAACTTTAAATTACACATGGCCTATGGAAATTTTGAATCAATTGACTTTTTTAATTTTACTTATGAAATGCAAGTAGTCAAGTTAACTAAGGTTCTATGGGAAACTAAATATATCTCGACACAAAAAATCTGGTGCGACCAGTCACACCTGATTTTTGTATTTTCGTGAAGGCTTTCGCGACTTTTTTCGGATTGATTCGCTAGACCTATCTCCTATTAGAGCCATTTACAAGAATATGTGAATTAGAAAATAATAATGGTGGTGGTTTGTTTTTGGGATCGGAGTCTTTCGGATCTCCAAGTCTGGTCAGTGGTTTGAATTTATCTCTGAGAGATTGGCACACCAACAAACACCACACCATCCAAGCAACCACTTGCTAAATCCCAAAGGCAAACAAAAGCCTCGAAGACATCCAGTAACACCTCGACTTGGGGTGTATCAACTCAAAATAAACACGAACACTATCACACAAAATCAATTTCTTTCTAAGATCTCAGAGACAAATCCAAACCTTTGAGACATGTAGACCTCGAGACCAGCAAGAATGCTAAAACCAACCAAACATCTAATCCCACACTCTTGAAAGGAAAGCCGAAACGTCGAGTAAATCTCAACAACCGACTTAACCTAAAAAAAATTTATTTAAAAGTTTTTTTTTTTTTTTATTTACATTCTCATTTTCCATCTTATGGATCGACTAAGAAAGAAGCTAGATTTAGTTAATTTATTAAGAAAATTTTTCACATATAAATTGTGAAGTGCGTTTAGTTACACCAAATTTTTTATTTAAACATTCCACTTTGATGTTTTTAATAGGTGAACATTTTTAACCATCCTTTTTATTTTTATAATTTAAATATTGAATTACTCTGTGCGTTGCTTTTCTTGACGTCACAAATTCCATTTCACATTCTTTATATAGAATTTTATTTTTATTATTCAAATATTGATCAACTTTACTTGACGCCACAAATTCTAAATCAGGACGTTTTGTTTTGCTATAATATTCAAGTGATTTTTACGCTTTTTTTTTTTGACGTCACTAATTTCATCCCACTTGCTATTTAACTTCGTTTAAACAAAATTATTGGGATAAAAATTCTTATTTTAGATTATAATCGGAAATTTATCTTATTAAATTAATTCGTTATTTCTATTTTCAACAATTATCAATTTCATAAAGTCACACTCGAGACATATGTCCTCAGTGGAGACTTCTATAATATGAATATAGCCCTATATATTTTTTGTTTAATTGCTCCAATTTAGTAGGCTATAGGAGTGTTTCCCAACCAGGATTCTGCGGAACCTTGGTGTCTGTAAAGAATTCCCAAGGGAAAAATAAGAAAAAAAATCTGGTGTGACTGGTCGCACAGCACACAACTTTCTCTTACCTACGGTAATCAAAAGTTGTGTTCTGTGCTTATTCCACCAGATTTTTTGTGTCGACATATATTTAGCTTCCGACAGTACGGGAAATTTAAATTTCAAGATGTAAAATTTATAAGTATGGGAAAATATTTATATTTTGTCACCATGGCAACCATTTCTCCTATCTTTTCTATGGAGTACAGGAGTAAAGTGGTCTTTAGAAGATTTCAATGGCAAAATGAGAATATATATTTTTAAGAGCATCTAAAAAATAATTAACTTTTTAAATTTTAATCAAAATCGTTGGAGCAAATTTTGAGAAAATCGAAAAAAACTGAAAAAGTGCATCAGTAAAGTACTAGTATACTTTGGCCGATTTTGATCAAAACCTTCGTGTCACGTCCCATGGGAGTGCCTAACTTAAATATAAAATTTCAACTTCCTAGCTCTTTTCGTTCTTGAGATATTTTGTTCACACAAATTCAATTTATTGTCTGATCTCAACAATACATATTACATAGAGACAGACAGACAGACCATGTCGCGAAAACCACTTTTTTTGATTCAGGGGACCTCAGAACGTGTATATCCGTCAAAATCTCGACATGTATCCAATAATTTGTCTCTCTATATATTAACATATATAGACGTAATAGAAAGTAAAAATAAAATGTTAACGCAAATACTCGGTGGGACTTAGCTTCTCTAATATCAAAATGATGTATCTTTATAATCTTATAAATACAAAAATGATGGATATGGAAAAAAAAAACATTTTTTTTTATTAAATTTTATAGAATGTCACAAATTTATACATGATATAGGAACTTTGGATGGATTAATAATCGATATTTGTGACACATATACTTAATTTATTGGGCCAACCTTATTTATGACCAAAGTTGCTTCTAATATAACAATGCGTTTATAGTATGAATTTCTAGGAGTCAATATAATATATCATATAATTTGCCTGTAGATTTTCTATAACAAATATACATTGTTAAACATTCATATATTCATTTTAATGATGGGCTACGAAATTGTAACGTTTCAAATATAGTTTTGGACGACGAAAGGTTGAGTGCCGAAACAAAAAACAAAAAATTAACATGTTGGCGGTTCGAAAACGCTTTTTGAAATTGCATTTGTCTCAGTGGCGTAGAAGTTATGAGGGGTAAAACACTCAAAGTGCTTAAATCTACGCCACTGGCTTTTTCAAAAAATTTTACACATAAAACAGGCGGAATAATAAACATAAATCGTGTACAGAAGCTAAACATTGTATCTCAAACGGTTCTCGAGATATTAGCAAAAAAGAAAAAAAATCCCGGATAGGTGATTTGGAAAAACAACTAAATTGATAATATTAAAATCAAGAAATAAAACCGAGTAATAAAAATATATATTTTTTTTTAATTCCCAAAGCAATCGACTTAACTTTAAAGTTAAGAATAAGTGCCGTAAATTCTTATTTCCTTTCCGATTCTTCTCGTAACTGGGGCAAGCTCTCTAAAGCATTCAGTTAACTAAATGATTCTAATTCGCTATTTTTATAAATGATTTCGGTCTAATGACTGAATGTTTAAAAAAAAAAACTTTCTACGAGAAACTTTCTCGGATGAAGTATTGCACCCCACTTTTTTTTTTGACAAGTTTTTATATATAAAAAAGTATATTAATAAAACACATATTGAGTTTTGTACTTGGAATTTAGAGATTTTCGTTGTCATTTCGGGATTTTGAACAAAACGCGTGTAAAGACTTTTTGAGTGGATTTCTCTCTCTCTCTCTCTGTTCACGATGGGTTTTGTTAAACATGAACAAAAAAAAAAAATTCAATTCTCTTTTCAATTCAATTGAATGAAAAAATTATATCTCATAAAAAATATCCTCTTTTTCTGGCAATTACAAATAAATAAAACGCAATTTTCATCACCCACACCCAAAACAAGGCCTTTTCATCTCTATTGAAAAATGACGAATATTAATTATTAAGCAACATTCCGATCATTTTTTTTTGTGAATTTTCCAAAAGGTCCGAAATACTATGTTTAGAAATGTTTGCTCATTAGACAGAGGGAGAAAAAAAGAACTTTTAAAAGTGAAACTTTTATTTGATCATCTCAAATTTTTTCACTCACCTATCAGCATGTCGCGTTACAAGCCGTGACGTACGTCAAAGGCCGTGACGTACAAGCCGTGACGACAAAAATTGGAAAGTTGAAATTTAATATATATGACGAATTATAAAAAAATAATTGTGAGATTTAATTATTCAATTTTTAAATTGATAAAATATAATTTTTAAAATAATTTAAAATGATTCAAATCTTCAATTACTAAATAAATATTGTTCTCAGTTTTTAACATGAGTCTATTGATTTCCCATTATCATTCCCATTTTCCAATTATTAAGTTAAAATTAAATACGCCTTAATTGAAAATTTTCATTTAAACGCCTACGATCCGAAAAAAAAGTTTCACTTGCATCGTGGTTTCATAAAACCACACAATGATACTTTTGTTGTCGGGGTATTTGAAGCTATGCCTGGGTATTTGGGTAGCGCTGATTCCAAAAATGCCATCAGCTTTGCCCCACCACATTTAGTTTTAGAGCTGTAGAGAAAATTAAATTTTAATGATCTAATTTTGAATTGCCAGGATTTTTTTAAGATGTTACCCCTTAAAAATATGCAGATATATGAATTACATAGAAATATAGAGTTTCAGTACAATCGGAGATAATTCAAAGGTGCAAAACAGGGCTAAAAAATTAGAAAAATTGAATATTTCAGTTTTTTTTTTAACTTTGGACATCCCTAGTACAATTTTCTCCATCCCTGAATGCAAAAAACATTTTTACGATATTCTATAAGTGAAAGGTGTGCGCTGTGTGATTTGATTTTTAACTTTATATTAAAAAACTTGAAAAGATTGAGAATTTTTTTTTTTACTTTTTCTTACCTATATATGTTAATATATATAGAGACAAAGTATTAGATTCTGGTCAAAAATTCGATGTCGAAATTTTAATTTATATACACGTTTTGAGCTTACTTGAATCCAAAAAAGGGGTTTTCGGAACATCATCTTTCTGTGTGTCAGTGTTCAATTTTAAGCATGAAGGAATTGAGCAACGAAATTGAAATTTTATATTTAAATTAGGCACCTCACTGAGACGTGAAAATAAGCTTATGAAAAAAATCGGCCAAAAAATACTATTACTTTACTGATGTACTTTTTCAGTTTTTTTCGATTTTCTCAAAATTCGTTCCAATTAAAATTCCTAAATCAATTATCTTTTAGATACTCTTTAAAATTTAACAAGCCTGTGAGTGTTGTTTATTGGTGAGGCCAAACATCCCATGGCCCCCGGAAATCGAACCCGGACAGCACGCCTATGCCCCGAAAAGGCTGGAGATCCCGGGTTCGATTCCCGGGGGCCATGGGATGTTTGGCTTCACCAATAAACAACACTCACAGGCTTGTTAAATATATCTATGACTAGTTAAGTACGAGTCGGGGTATTTTTAATACTATTATCTTATTCAAATATAATATTTAACTAGCTCTTTAAAATGTATATTCTCATTTTCTATTTATAAATTTTACATCTTGGATTCAAATATACCGTACTGTCGTATATTTCGACACAAAAAATCTGGTGTGACAAGCATTATCTTACCAAATGTAAGAGAAAGTTGTCTGCTGTGCGATCATTCACACCAGATTTTTTTTATTTATTGTTTTTTTAATAAAATTTGTTTTGTTCAGGTAATTTAATTGTTATTTATTAAACTAGACTACTTTCATATAGATATAAGTCTGATTTGAAATGTTTATCAATTGACCTTTGTAAAAGAAATAGTTCAATCTAGAGCTTGGCTCAATTAAAATTACGCATAAACAACTTCTAGACTCGGTTTAATTAGATTATTATTAATTTAATATATATAAACTGAAATGTTAGACAAGAAACAAATTTCAAATGGAACACATTTCTGTATAGAGGTGGTATTCTATTATAACATATAATAGTGAATTGATTACGTCATTGCCATTATCGGGTAATATTGTAATTTGTCAATAAGCCTTTGAATAGGCAACACCCCTGACACACTAACATTAGAGGCTTGTCAATGGGCTGGTTCTATTGTCTTTTATTACCTAAAAAAAGACATTTTTGAATGTAAGAGAGCGGAAAATAGAACTTGCATCGATCGTTCTCTATTTTTAGTGACTCTAATTTGGGATACCTATTCAATAGAGTCTTTAATTTTTTTTTTTTTTTGTATAATTGTAGCCGCAAGTTGTTTCATTATTTCGAGGAAAATTAATTATTCTTGTCTTCCTCTCGACTATTATTAATTAGTTTTATTTTCTACCATACATCGAAAATGTGCTGCTAATTGGGTTTGAATTCCACATTCAACCATTTTTTTTTTATATATAGAAAACTATGAGTTGATAAATTTCATAGATCAAAATTTATACCATCATCATCAATCAGGCCGTGCGAAGGACCTTTTTGAAACTAATTCGGAGAGAGATTACTGTTGATGTTAGAAATTAGGAAGAGAAAGTACAGGGACAGCAAAAAAGAGGGCCAAATATTATGTTCAGGGGTCCATAATTTGTGGATGGCGACCTGCCCGAGCTGGGACTGGCAGTCCTCTTCTTTACATGTCTGTCTGTCCCTTTCTTTTATATTTTCAATAGGCGTCAGACCGCGCAACGGTTCGGCCTGCTCTATTTCTTCCGGTCGCGAAAAATCATTCCGCGCACCGCGCACTGCGGGAATAAGGATAAAAGAGTTGCCAAAGGAGACGTTTCGGACGAAATTTATGGTGCACAGTATATTTTTTGAAATTAAATTTGCCGACCTATTGGAATAAATTCAAAACAGAAGAAGATTCAATCAAATATAAAATAAATATAAATATAAAATACTATTTTTTTAGTTAAAAGTTAAAATTCCATCTATATTATTTAAATCTTCACACCTTGAAGTTGAAAAAAAAGCCCGTGACCCATGGCTCACAGAGAATACATTAGTTTCTCGTGCCTAATGTCCCTGGTTAGCTTCCCGTCTGAAGCGAGAAAAATTTATTTCATTTGAATTGGATGAATAAGTAGAGATGGGGTCTAAATGGCCTTAAATGCCAAGACTTTAAACAAATTAAAAAAAAAAATATTATTATGGGAGTTTTTAACCTATTATTTAATTCGTAAACCAATAAACACAGTTTTTTTTACATTGTAAAACACGATCTGAAAAATTTTCTGAGAAATTTATATTATTTTTTTTTTTATTAAAACTTTTGTGGTTTGTATTGTTATTATTATGGGAGTTTTTAATTATAGACCACATTTCGTATTAATTATTTATTAAAAATATAAATACTCTATAACTTTTCGACTGCTTATTCTGCAGTCATTTTCAAGTACAGTTAGTTCACTTGATTAGGAGCAAGTGCAGAATACTTGAAAATGACTGCAGAATAAACAGTCGAAACATTCGACAGTATTTATATTTTTTTAATAAATGTGATCTATAATTAAAAACTCTCATAATAATAACAATAAAAACCACAAAAACTTTAATAAAAAAATAAATAATATAAATTTCTTGGAAAATTTTTCAGATCGTGTTTTACAATGTAAAAAAAACTGTGTTAATTGGTTTACGAATTAAATAATAGATTTAGATGGTAAAAATAACAGAGCCTTAAAAGAATGTGACTACACATGCATGAATGCTCTGGGGATGCCTATACTGACAGGCGTGGCCGATACATGGCTCAATCGGGGTGTTCGGGCGAAGGGCTAACGACATCTTTATATAATCATACATCGTCTGGGGTACATCCTGGGCCTATAGTTGAACTGTAATAAACGCTAGGCCTACAAAATAAAATGTTTGAAAAAAAAGTTATTTCATAAAATCTTTGAATTAATTTATTTAACAAATATATGAATATGATACCATTATAACTATTTGTTAGTACTGTATATATAACAAGCACAAAAGGAGTTCGTTACGTCGTAACATTTGTAAAAAAAAAAAATTTGAGATAGAGAGAGATTCAGGATTAAGGCAGAAGATAATTGAAATTAATTTATGGGAAGATGAAACGGATTATTGAAGTACATTTACAACGTAAATGTAATTAAATTTTTTTATATAAATTTCTGCCGTTATATTATCTCTAATATATAAAATTATATATTAAAAAAAATATATATATAACAAAAATGTTATTTATTGAAGGTATAAAAACAAAATTCCGGGAAATTTATCAAATTTGAGTCTTTTTTTTTTTTGTTTATGAAATTAATAACTTTTAATTTTAATAATAGGCCTAAATTAAAATTTTAAAGAATTTTTGTATGAAATAAATTTAAAATATTCAAGTGCCTTTTCCAAAATTTGTATTGTTTTATTATATTTTTTATATTTCTAAAGCAATTTATTAATTTTTTTTTTATTCCTAATAAACAAACTACAATAAACTACAGAAAAAAATTGGTAATTCTTATTAAAGCTTTATATAATGGTGTTGTGCGTCACTAGCTCTAAAGATGATCTCAATCGAAACCAAAACGTCAGCATTGAGGTCAATAAATAAATGAATTATAATTAGCTGCATCTCTTTTTTCTACCTACATCTTATAATTAAAATTTTCTTAATATTACGTTATTATAAAAAATGTTAATTAAATACATTTTAAAAATAAAAAATAAAATTTTGTTTCTCTATTCTTTTGTTAAAACCAGAGACTTCTTTTTTTAACAAATTTTAGAGAAATTAATTTAATTAAAAAATTTCATTTCTTTACTAATAATGATAGTATTAGAGAGAGAGAGAGCAAAAAAATTCAATTTTATAAAATCGGAGGGCTTAACAACATCAAAAGTCAAATTTGACAAAAGATTTCATTTTTTTTTTTTTTTTGTTCTCTCTATTATTAATTAAATTTGATCCGAACTCTTTTTGTTTTAGAACCCAATTACAATAATTAAATTTTACTATAAAAGGATGATGAAAAATTGTTAAAATTTTACTAACCGCTCAAATTGTTTTCTAATTTTGAAAATTTTTAAATTCAAAATCATTGTGAAATTTTATGAAATTGATATATTATTATTTTAATTTATTAAACATAATAAATACAAGTTAATCAACTATTCAGATTAATTTTTATTATTTAATTTAATAAAAAATTTAAATGTATATATATCTTTGAATTTTTTTAATTTCACTGTTTAAATTAAATTAATTTCTAATCGGAAGTGATTGAAACAATTTTTAATTTTGATAAATATTAATAAAAAAATTTTATGGTTTTTTGAGTATCTAAAATTTTAAATAAAACTTTTTTATTTTATTACTATTTGAAATTACACAAATCATAAATTGAAATAAAATATTTAAAAAAATTTTTATACCTATATCTGGCCACACCTAAATAAACCAAAAAAATTTTTTAACAAAAATAGATCAAAATTAAAAATAAAATTAATCACTTCTGATGTTGAAATCCACATATAAGAAATTAAATAACAAAATTAACAAAAAAAAAATATTTTTTAAATGTCTTAATTAATTTAATTATTGTATTAATAAAAGGAAAACTTTTCTTACTCTTAATTATTTTAATTTCAAAAGCTAAATATAAAAAAATTTTAAATATCTAACTTTAATTTAAAACGTTTAATAAAAAAGTAAAATATCAAATTTTATCGGTCATTTTAATTATAAAAAAAAATTTTATAAGTGACAAAATTTTAATTATTAATAATAATAATAATAATAATAAAACGAACGCAATTTTATTTTTAGAAGATAAACCAAATGAGATTTCAACGCTTCGGGTCATACATTAATTATTCTCAAATTAATAATTAATTATTCAATTTTAAGGGCCGACACTTTATCACAAACGAAGGTCATTTAATAATAATTTATATATGAAAGAGAAGTCAATTTAAAATTGAAAAATTAATTGATAAATTTATACAGTAGTGTATTATAATATAAAAAATTTAGAGATTGGCGCAATGCGTCTCCGCGGTTTTTTTATGATATTATTTTTATTGTGATAATTAATTAATATATATATATATATATATATAAATTTATATTTTTTTAAATAGATAATTTTAATTTTTTATTTTTATTTTAATATTAGCGTTATTTATTTTTTTATTATTAATATTTTCAATCTACACTACTGTATATATTTTTAATGATGTGATGAATCATTTATCGACGATGACGACCTGAAAAATTAATTGGTTATCGGTTGTCGGTCTGCGAAATTTTCCTACCTGAGCTGGTTCTGGTTCGGGTAGTGTCTGCTCTCGAAGCCCGCCGTTGAATGCTTTCCGTAAGATCAATCAGCCACCGTTTATATAGCAGAGAGTAGCTACCCACCCCTCAACACCCACTCGTTGTCAATGAATACCCCCACCAGGGTAGTACTCAACCCCATTGGCCCAAAGGGCGCTTCTCTACTTCCATTGGCTAGTCCTTTATTGATCCCAACCAAGCAGGAATACTACGCACCTTCTCCTCGCCATCCTAAATTCAACGAGCCTATAACACAATTTCGTCAAAAAAAAAGCATATCAATCATATAGGAATTCTTTATCTTTATATATATATATAATATTATTTATTTTTTTAGGAAGGGGTTGTGTTGAGATTTGGCTGTCAATGAACCGGGCAGAAGGGCTGCATCGATTGCGGGCCCACGCAAAGGGCCCCTCGTTTTAGGGCCATCTAACCACCATACCACCCTCATTCTCTCTATTTAGAGAAATCGATAGGGCTCCTACCCTTTTCACTTATTGATCCACTTGGCCACGTTTTGTGAATGGGGCCTCTGGCTAATACAAATGTTCCTGGTTCATTCATATCCAGAAAGAGAGAGGGAAGAGAGTGAGAGATCCGACAGGCCATGCTGGAATTTTAACCCTTTCACAACGGAAAATTTCTCTCATGAATAACTTCTATATATTATTTCTTAAAAAACAAATGACTAAAGATTAAATAATATTATACACTTATAAGGATTTTTCCATTGACATTTTGAACTTTAAATTGAACAGCCAATGGAGGATTTTACCCTGACCTGACTCAAAGAGGAATTTATTTCCTATATAAAATAATAAAGATATATATAAACATTTTTTTTTTATTAACTCCGACAAATTCTTTCAAGAAAATATTGTAGAGTTATTATAACTGACCTTTCTCAATTTTTTTAAGTAGCCATTCTTGGAAATATACAAAAATCTTTGAGATCTCAAGATCTCGAGTTCGATTCTTTTTTTTTATGAATATAACCCACAAAGCAGATCGGATATTTGGGTTATGATTAATGAAAAAAAAAACAAACTCTCTCATCCATGGAATAAAACTGAAACAAAAACTTTCACTCTCGCAGTAAAATAGTAATTTTTTCTTTACATTTTGTAAATACAATAATAAGTGATGTTCAACGATTCTAAAAACTTGAGAATTAGATTAGATCCGTAATCAGGAATCTACAGTTCTATTCTGGGTATGATAGAATTTTTTTCATGTATCCAAATTAAAATAAATATTGATTTATGTTGATAGATTATATTTTATGGTTCCATATGAAATCAGATCTGCGTTACTCAATACTAGGGATTAGCTCCGGATTACGATTCTGAATTTGAAACTGCACAAAATTATCCAAAAATGCTAAACTCTCATCCCGGTATAGGAAAGTGGGAGATAATCTCACCTATAAAAAGGACCCAATTCGTGCTCAACGGAAAATTGAATTTATCTACTTGATCAGCACATGCAACCCGAGCAAAGATTAATTCTGTAGGAACAGCTTTATTGAATTTTGAAAAATCTCAGCTGGTTGTTAGTGCTGGTAGAAGAACATTCGATATTCTTTTATTTGGAATTATTTACTGTCATTTAATTTTGCAAAAAGAGCTCAGGGGCCCACATCTCGTGGGCACGTGGTTGGCGACCACGAGCTGCCCTAGCTGGGACTGGCAGTACATTGCTTGTCAGTCTCTTCCATTCTAAATTTTCAACAGGCGTCAGACCGTGCGACGGGCCTGCCTGTTATTTTCTTCCCCGGTCGCAAAATCCCATAAACTGCCGACCCCGCACCCCGGGATTAAGGCGAAGAAAGAAGAAGAAGAAGATTTAATTTTGCAAAAAGTTTCGATTAATACGTTGAAGATCTAAAAGAATGGTACATATTTGTGAGATAGGGGTATTCTGGGGAGAATTTTGGAGGTTTAAACCCCTCCTCTGTGTGGTCTTTGAACCAAGAATATAAGAGCATAGATTATCCAAGAGTGAGAAAAATTCTAAATACCTAGAAAATCATCTGTCTAGTCATTTGAAAAAATTATTTGAAACACGGACATTCGAGTCCAATTGCTGCAAAGTGCACCATATTCTCTGGCAGCACCTTTGCTCTTTCTTTGTTCTCCAAGGTCTTCGGTTGAGTTTTATTGTCTTTATTCAGAAGACCGTTCTTAATATATGACCGCTCTCCCAAATTCGATTCAAGCTCCTAATAGGGGGGGGGGGGAGAGGGTGATGTGTAGAGCGGTTCACTGCTGACTTAGACTCCCAGTTTTTTCCTCGATTTTTTGAATTCACTGGGCGAATTGTTGTTTAAGCAGGTCCAAATTTCGGAATCACTGGCTTAGTTGAAAATATAGCCCTGCTGCCATGTTTTTTAGGTTCTTATGCCAATATTTCTATTGATTGTTTCCTTTGTTAGTATTTGGGAGCTTGTCATTATCCATTTGCAAATTTTTTATTATATATTTTAGGTGCAATTCAAGTGTGTAAAAAATATACATTGGAGGGAGTTCTGTCTCCAATAATATAATGTAATTATGAATGTTTTAGAGTAGATCAAAATCTCTCTAGAAAAATAATCTTTGGAGTTGTTCTACTTCAGATTTTCTATGTGTAATCTCCAAAAAATATTTTTATTTCAAGTAAAAATGAGCCAAAAAAAAAATAGCTTATTTTATTAAGTTATGTCTCTGGAACCATCAGCGAATAAGGATGAAATTTTGTATACTTATAGTCCTAAAAGATATTAAAATTTTATTTTATTTTTTTATAAATAGAGAAAGCCTCCGATGACGAAAAAGACGTTAAATAAAATAAATAAATAATTAATTTAAATTTTGTTGATTGACAAGACGATTGTAAAAAATAAACTTTAACCAAATTTTTTGAAATTAAGTAATAATTAAGAAGTTGGCCTCAATTCATATCTACTTAGGGGTGAGGGGAAATTATAGGTCCCCAATTTATAAATTTCTGGCTACGACCTGGCACAATAAACGACAATTATTTTAATTAAAACAAAAAAATATACAATTGAAAAGAAGATTTGCTTTTTTATATAATTTGATATTAAAAAATATCTAAAAAAAAAAATGATAATTGTTCTGAAAACATTAAATAATCTTGATCTGTCAATACATGGTCTGACCTAGATTCTATTTATATATTTAAGTACATAGAGTAGGTATATTAAAGTACGACCATTATATTTTTCAATTGTATTAAAAATATTTTTTTAAGATTTTTCCATTTGAACAATTCACTATCTATAGGTTATATAATATAAGTTTCTTTCATTCGTTCAATTTCTTCTATATTTGATATTTGTATTGAGGATATTTGTATTGTGTGAGGAGAGTTTTATAAACATCTTGAAAAGGGCGTCAATTCATTGAAACCCAAATATTTACATTCAAAGATTATTATTAATATTTTTTTTTTTTTTAATATAAGGCCTAAGGCGGGCATTTAGTCTCACTGAATCTCTCAGAGTGTGTAGCATAAATTAGGTACACCCCTGGCTCGTAACACGATGCTTATAAATAAAATCGACCAAATTTTTTTTCTCCGATTTTTTCAAAATTGTCTCTACGATTTTGATTAAAATTTTTAAATTAATTATTTTTTCTCTCTCTTACCCTATATATGAAATTTATATAGAGAGAAAGTATTTTTACTTTCTCGTTAAAATGTTTCTTCACATTTTTTTATCTCAAAATTGTTAAGCACACTTTATCCTTGTACTTCATAGGAAAGATAAGAGAAATAGTTGCAAAATATAAATATTATCTTTGTTTATAAATTTTACATCTTGAATTCTAATTATCGAAGGAAAGAGAAAGTTGTATGCTGTGCTATCAGTCACACCAGATTTTTTTTCCTGTGAAAAAACATTATCTTTGGTTTCAATTTTTCAAATTCTTCATTATGGTCTTATTCCATTTTTAACCCAGTCAAAGAATATACCTATACAAAAAGATCGCAAACATCCCCCCAACAACCCCATCTCAGGAGGCCACTCAACCCTTTAATTAATATTTTTAAATAAAAAATTTATACAAATTATGAATTCATGTATTTTATTAAAATATTTACGGAATTGAATCGCCTTAGCAAAAGAGAAAAAATTAGAATAATTTTTTTAATATTGGATAAAAAAATCTTTCAAGTAATAAATCTTCTAAATTGGGATTCTCCCCTCCTAATCCTTCTGAAAAATCAGATCAGTCGTCAGAGTTTAAATAATTGAAAAACAATATTCCACACTTAGGAAAGTTATTTTGTCTCTTAGACCCCCTTAAAAATTATTTAATTCAAGAGAAAGCTAGACTTCAATATTTTATTTAAATACTGCCGTATCTTGGAGAATCATGTTATCTTTCAATTTCTCAACCGATCTCTTGCGGAGCCCACCAAAGGCGGGTGGTGCGGCTAGTAGTAAATAAAAAAAAAAAAAAAAACTTCTTGTTTATCGGGCATTATATAATAATAAAAGTATTTTTATTTAAGAGGGGATGAATTTTAGGGATGGATAATTAACCCCTTTAAAATAATTTCATTTTCAAATTATCTCTAATAAAAATATTTGTTGAATAAAAATACTGTGAGTTTGCAGATAACAAGTATTTTTTAAAAAGAGAATTGTTTTAATAAATTTTATTTTTGGGAGCTCTGAGAACAAATCCAATTTGTTCCTTCCCTTAGTTGCTTTCGAGTTGAGTCATGTGTCAGTCGGCTCTCACAAGTGTTCAGTTTCTCTTGTATTGTGTGTTGTTATTAGTGCGAATAAGACGCGGTAACCCACCCAACTCATCCCTTATATAAAAGGTAAATAATATTTGCATGTTTATCTCTTTTGAATAACGGGTTAAAATTTTATATTTATATTAAATTTTAAAATTATCCAATTTGTTATTATTTAATGCTATGATTAGTCTCTTTCAACCAAGAGGGTGAGGGTGTAAATTACCCCTTCGAAAAAGTCAAAATAATCTAAATATAGATTGAAAAACATAACCAAGTATTTATTAATTTAAATAAGCGAAATATAGATTATTTTCGATGTAAAATTTTTTATTTAAGGCAGTAATCTGTTCTCTCTCCCTCACCTCCCCCCCCACACACACCCCAACCCTTCTTAACAGAGGTATTTTAACATAAACTACCAAGGGTGGTATATTTTTATTAAAGATTTTTATTGGTAAGTTAACTAAGAAGGGAAGCAACCCTAAATATTAATTACTCCTATCCATGGGCGTAACTAGGGGGGTGCCTACCCCCAGAAAGCTCCCCGACCCAAAAAAAATTGAGTCAATATGGGGATTTCCAGGCCCCCCGGTGGATGGTTGGTCCCATGGCCCCACCAGCCAAATTTTCTAGTTACGCCCTTGCTCGTCTCGTTAAAGTTATTTTTTGGAGGGAGTAGAGGAAAATTACTTTTATTTAGTGTATTAAAAAATTGTTCACTTTGTCATAACATTATAGTATTCATATTTTTCAAATATCATTGAAATAAAATCGACTTAAGGTAATTTTTCGAGGGTAGGGGAGGCAAGAGCGGATCCAAAGGTGTTTTTCGGGGGGGGGGGGTAATCTGGTGTGACTGGTCGCACAGCACACTATTTTTTCTTAATTTCGGTAATTTAAAGGCGCATTCTGTACTTGTTTGCCAGAATATAAATACAAATCAAATTTTTAAATATTATTTTTAAAATTTTTACATTAAAAATAAATTTTTTTTTTTCGAAAAAAAGTATTTTTTTTTAAATCTCAGGGGGGTATTTAACCCCCTCTACCCCCCTTGTATCCGCCCTTGAGGGGAGGTTCAGATTCCACTGGGAAATTCAAAAGTTAGCCAACTGGATTAAATAATTTTATTCATTTAGCAGTCTTTTTTTTAAACATTCTAATAGAAAAAAAAAATTATATTTTATATTTTAAAATAAAATGCAGTGGAGTAGCGAGGGGGCAGTTCAAGGGGGGGTCATCATGCCCCCGGCGCTACTCACAAAAGGGCGCCAAATGGTTCGCAAAACATAAAAATTGCTACATTTTTTTTGTCTCAAATTTAAAGCCTAGCTTTATTTATTCGCTTTATGATTTTATTTATTTTACTAATCATGGGCGTAACTAGAGAATTTGGATGAGTGGGGCCATGGGACCAGCCATCCCCGCTGGGGGGGGGGGGTATAGGACCAGCTATCTTCCGGTGGGCCTGGAAAGCCCCATATTTTCTCAATTTTTCTTGGAGCAAGTAGCTTTCTGGGGGGGGGGGGCAGCCCCTCCCGGCACCCCTAGTTAAGCCTATGATCATAATTGAATTCAAAATAGAAATCAAATCAGTTGTATGATTCATCGTGAATAAAAAATATTTCAGGCCAAATGTTATTAGACCTTTTAGGCCTATATTTAATTTCTGATAGAAATATAATTTTTCTTTCAACTTTCTTTTATTATCTTTTGATTTGATAAGATAGATAGATAGATATATAATTTATTTATACGGGCAAGAGCTCGACAGCTCCATTTACCCTCATAGCAGTGGCGTATTCGGAGGGGGGGGCCCAGGGGGGCCGGGCCCCCCACAAAGCCTTCTCCAAAACAAAAAAATCCAATACCTATTGTTTTTCTTAATGATTTTATTTTTTTAAATAATTATTTTATTAACTCATAAATTCTAAAATCTAACAAAAAACTTATAAATAATTGAAAAAATCTCTAATATTTCCGAATTTTGTATTAAAATTATTTTTTATTTGAAGAAAAAAATTTTTTTTATTTGTTTTTTATTTATAATTTATATATATAGAGAATATTATATTATCTAAAAAAAATTTCTCCACTTTAAGTTTCTTGGAGAAGGGGGGGGGGGGTTCATAAAACTTTTGGGCCCCCCCCCAAGCAGAAATCCTGGCTACGCTACTGCCTCATAGGTTACAATAATTTACATTATTATCATTTATATTATTTTACATATTTAACATTTCATATTACTTACATTGCTAACATTTTAAATTTAATTCATCTTACAGAGAGAGAGGGAGAGAAATTATTAAAGATGTTCTTCTCTTTTTCAGATGTGTTTCCGCAGTGTAAGTGAAATGTGTACCTCAGCTCGAGGACTGCAAGTGGAATTTGGACCGACCTCAGCTCGACCAGTCGGCTGACCTGCAACCCCTCGTAAGTTGAATATTTTATACATTAAATGAATACAAATTTAAATCTATTCACTTTTCTAAAACTAAAATTTGAGAATTCATTAATTGTAATTTAGTAATTTAAATATAGAGTGGTGCACCTTGCCAACGAGAGGGATTTTTATTTTAGAACCTACAGCCTCGTGAATCCAATAGTGGATGAAAGGCGATGCGGTCAGATCTGATTAAAGGATCGAAGCCCAGGTTCTTGTGTTTGCGAAAAGACGTCTTTTTATGACGCAAATGGAGTCTGATATGTTTTTGTATCTTTGAGGTTGGGTTTGAGGTGGCTCTATGGGTAAACGAGAGTCAGGGAGGGATGTCGTTTTTCCAGGGATAGCCTGGTTGTAAATAACGCATACCCTTAAGGTCAGGGACAGGCCCGAGGGCCCCGCCGATCTGATGGTGGGGACCGGGTATATACAATCACAATTCTTCGATTTTTAAATTAGGCTAGGTAGGATCTCTTTCAGGAAGCCCCCTGGTCTCTCGTTTACTCATAATCCGATCCTACGGTATTTTGTTTTATAAATGTTTTTTAAAATAAAAAAAAAGAAGTTTTTGGTTTAACAATAGTTGATTTTTTTCACCTTGCTATCCAACGGAAATTGTGATATCCTTCTAATATTTTTTTTTTTTTTTTTTAAGTGATTTAGTGATTAAGAAGAGGTTGAAAAATAAATTTTGGTGATTTTAATTAAGCCTAAATTAATTTCAATGTGAGTATAAAATAAAACACTTCAGAATCACATTTATTTCTTGTGTCTTGTTACAATTCTTATTAATTTGCTTTCTTTTGTTTTAGAGTCAACAAATCAAAACACAAATAATTAAATAAATACTTGATTATATATTATATTAAATTTATATATAATATTTATTAAGCCTATATACTAATAACATTTATAATTTATTATTATGAACAAATAATTTTCAAGATCTGGCTAATTTGAGTTCTTATTATTCTATAATAAATATTTTTGTTAGACGGAATTATAGGTGAAAAAATGAAAAATAATAATCCGATTAAAATTTGAATAATTAGAATGAATTTATTGTACTTTTTCAAGCAATAATATAATACGAACGGAACGTAATTTTTTTATGTAAAATAATCGATTATACTTTTTTTTTTTCTCTGGTAAAATTTCCATTTTTTCCCTCTCGGAAAAATCAATTGACCTTTTTTTGTTCTTCTTGTAAAGAGTTTTTTCGTAAAATTTTCATTTTTTCCACTCTTTTCAAACGCATGTTTTTCGAAAATAATCGATTATTTTTTAAGGAAATAATCGATAAATAATCGATTAATCAATTATTTTGCGCAACTCTAATAGCAAGGGCGGATACAAGGGGGGTAAAGGGGGTAATTACCCCCCCCCCCCCCGAGATTTGAAAAAAATACCTTTTTTTTGCAAAAGAATTTATTTTTCACGTAAAACTTTAAAAATTAATACTTAAAAATTTGATTTGTATTTATATTCTGGCAAACAAGTACAGAATGCGCCTTTAAATTACTGAAATTAAGAAAAAATAGTGTGCTGTGCGACGAGTCACTCCAAATTACCCCCCCCCCCCGAGAAACACCTCTGGATCCGCCCTTGTCTAATAGTGGTACTTAACTTATATAAAATTTCAACCGCATAACTTATTTCTATCATACTTTATTTTGTCACAGACAGACCACGGATCTTTTTGAGGGACACACTTTTTTGTACTCAGGCGGCCTCAAAACATGTATTTATATCAAAATTTTCATATCGAATTTTTGACATGAATCCAATATTTTCTCTCAATATATATATATATATAAAATCAAAATAATTGATTACGTAATGAATTTTAGAGTGAATTTTAAGAAAATGTTGATTATTAAAGTAATCTTTAAGATTTTATTTTTTTTTCTTGTTGTTTGCTAAAAAAAGCACCTTTTATAAATATCAAATTTCAACCTATTAGCTCCTTTCATACTTTAGATATTTTGTTTACAAACATGTTGACATGAATATAATACTTTCTCTCTCTCTCTCTTTCTCTCTCTATCTATATATAGCTTATTTATAGTTAAGAGAAAATAAAAAGTAATCATAAGATTACAATAATAAGAAACTAATATTTTAAGACATAAGATAATTTTAAAAAAATCTGGCGTTAGTGTCGCACTAGGGTGGCACTTATTTTTCAAAGTTGGAAATTTATTCGCGCTACCCCCTAGTTTGGTGCCATTGCCAAAAAAAATAACCTGTGCAAAATTTCAGCTCAATCGGATAAGGGGAAAGGGTGCCCCAAGAGCCCTGAAAATCGAAAAAAAAATCAAAAAATATTCATTTTATTTATTTATCTTGTTAAATATAAATTATATACAAAAAAGTGTTATATAAAAGTTGTAGATCTATAAAAAATGCACATAATATCATTTATCAGTTTTTTATGTACGGCTAACGGTTTCAGAGAAAACCGCGAAAATCCATTTTTACTTTCTCTTACCTATACATGTAATATATATAGAGAGAGAAAATATTTGGTTTCATGTAATAAATTTGATGTCGAGATTTTTGATGGATATACACGTTTCGAGATCCCCTGAGTCCAAAAAAGATGGTTTATGCAACATGGTCTGTCTCGGTGGGGGTGGGGCGGGGGTGGGGGTGAGGGTGTTTTGTGAACAAAATATCTCATGAACGAAAAGAGCTAGGAGGTTGAAATTTTATATTTAATTAAAGTACGCCCCTGGCACGGGACACCACGCTTTAGAACAAAATCGGCCAAGAAGTACTAGTACTTTACTGATGTACTTTTTCAGTTTTTTTTATTTTCGATTTTCTCAAAATTCGTTCTAACGATTTTGATTAAAATTCATAAATCAATTATTTTTTAGATGAACTTTGAAATGTATATTCTCATTTTGCCCTTGAAATATTTTGAAGCACACATTACTCTTGTACTTCATAGAAAGAAAGGATCAATGGTTCTAATGATAACAAAATATAAATATTTTTCTATATTTATAAATTTTACATTTTAAAATTCACATTTTTGGTGTCAACATATATTTGGTGTCCAAAAGAATAGTACATCTGAAACCGTTAGCCGTACATAAAAAAACTGATAGATGTTATTATGTGCATTTTTTATAGATCTACAACTTTTATATATATTTAAAAAATAATTGATTTATGAATTTTAATCAAAATCGTTAGAATGAATTTTGAGAAAATCGAAAATAAAAAAAACTGAAAAAGTACATCAGTAAAGTACTAGTACTTTTTGGCCGATTTTGTTCTAAAGCTTCGTGTCCCGTGCCAGGGGGCGTACTTTAATTAAATATAAAATTTCAACCTCCTAGCTCTTTTCGTTCATGAGATATTTTGTTCACAAAACACCCTCACCCCCACCCCCCGCCCCACCCCCACCGAGACAGACCATGTTTTATAAACCAATTTTTTGGACTCAGGGGATCTCAAAACGTGAATATCCATCAAAATCTCGACATCAAATTTATTACATGAAACCAAATATTTTCTTTATATATATTACATGTATGGGTAAGAGAAAGTAAAAATGGATTTTCGCGGTTTTCTCTGAAACCGTTAGCCGTACATAAAAAAATTGATAGATGTTATTATGTGCATTTTTTATAGATCTACAACTTTTATATAACACTTTTTTGTATATAATTTATATTTAACAAGATAAATAAATAAAATGAATATTTTTTGATTTTTTTTCGATTTTCAGGGCCTTTGGGGCACCCTTTCCCTTATCCGATTGAGCTAAAATTTTGCACAGGTTATTTTTTTTGGCAATGGCACCAAACTAGGGGGTAGCGTAAAAAAAAATCTCAAAAAAATTTTTCCCCAGTAGTAGCTAAGAGCCACCCTAGTGTCGCACAGCACACAACTTTCTCTTACCTTCGGTAATCGAAAGTTGTGCTCTGTGCTTGTCACACCAGATTTTTTGTGTCGACATATATTTAGCTCCCGAACATTTGAATTCAGATGTAAAATTTATAAGTATGGGAAAATATTTATATTTTGTTACCATGGCAACCATTTCTCCTATGGTCTTCAATGGCAAAATGAGCATATATATTTTAAAGAGAATCTAAAAATTAATTGATTTTTGAATTAAAAAAAAAATCGTTGGAGCAAATTTTGAGAAAATCGAAAAAAAAACTGAAAAACTACATCAGTAAAGTACTAGTACTCTTTGGCCGATTTTGATTAAAGGCTTATTTTCATGCTCCCGGGGGGTGTTTAACTTAAATATAAAATTTCAGCCTCATAGCTCAATTCCTTCATGCTTAATTGAACACTCACACACACAAGAGACAGACCATGTCTCGAAAACCACTTTTTGGATTCAGGGGACCTCAAAACGTGAAGATCCATCAAAATCTCGACATCGAATTTTTGACATGAATCCAATACTTTCTCTCTCTCTATATATAGTATACATATATACATAGGTAAGAGAAAGTAAAAAAAGGGTATTTTTAAAGATTGCATTTTTCTATTTTTTTTTTTTTTTTTTGCACGTAGGCCTACTAACCAAGATTTTATAAAGTAAAAAATATAAAAATTTTTCAGGTTAATTAAATTATATTACCTGACACACGGACAAATATGTTGGTGGGACTTTTTTTGAAAAAACTTCTCACTATGCAATACCAGATTAAGAACCTTCCCACACAGCACAAAATATTGCTGGAATGTTGCAGCAATATTGCCACTCTTGATCAATATTGACAATATTGCAACAACATTGATGCAATATTTCTGCAATGTTGCAAAAAGGCGGACATAAGTATATTGCAACAATATTGCTCCAATATTTCTAGCTTGGAATATTGCCAATATTTTGCAAGATTTGCAATATTGATGCAATATTCCTGCAATATTAATTGGCAATTTAAGCAAGATTCTCAATAATTCTGCAACATTGCTGCAATATTTTGTGCTGTGTGGGTTAATGTTATACAACTTTTTTATGTATGTGTTGTATAATTTCAAATATTTTATTTAGAATAAGAAAATTTTAAAACAAAATAACAGGGTGATTACAAATGATTAGAGCGATTACGTGAATTTATTTTGGCTGTATTATTTGAAAAAAACTTTACAGATACATAGAGCAACTTAGCAAGTTTTGTTTGAGATGTTACAGTTGCTCCATATGGATGTGCAGTTTGTAATCAAGTTCGTCCCATACTCGACATAACATATCCCTATTAATTTGTTTAAAGGCATTGATTATGCGAATAAATTCACAAAATCGCTCTAATAATTTGTAATCACCCTGTATATATTTATTATTATAAACGCCTGCATATTCCATCCCTTCCAATAAAATTTTTGAATAGAGAAGAGAAATATTAAAAAAAATTATTTTCTATGATTAAGAAAGAAAAATTTCAATATTCAATCCTCAATTCTCAATTATTTCCAATTAAATGTAGCAGAGAGATACTAATTATCTAAAATTACAAAATTGTAATTAACTTACAGAATATATAAATTAATTTGATAAAATATATATATATTTTTTTAAATATAAATTTTTATATAATATTAAAATAGAATGAATTTTATTCTTTAAATTTATTGAAAAAAGGTTAAATGAAATGGAAATAAAAAAAAAGCCTGGTATTATGATGCTTTCTATATTCACAAATAATTTTATTTTAATTTATTTAAAAAAAAAAAACATTCATTTGAATGAAATTGAGAGAAAATATAAATTCAAAAACTTTTTAAATTAATGCAATTTATCACCTTTACTTAAAATACTTTAATAATAACCATTCAATTAAATATTTTTTTATTCATATATCCGGGAAAAGGGGGTGTCCCGCCGGGGTGCGCCCCCCCCCCCCCCCACTCTTTCTCTGTGACCCCTCACCACAAAACCACTTCAAAACAATATGATTAGATCTGTTTTTAATCACATTCCATAAAAGAAATTCGTATTTATGACTTTCCTGATTGGTGTTTTGGGGTGGGGTGGTGTGGGACACTGGTGGTGTGATCTGGGGGGGGGTTTGGGGGCTTTCTGCTTCTTTTTCTTCTTTTTTTATAAAAAATAAAAAAATTTTTATAATATATTGATTAAATATTTTTATTTTTTAAATAAATTATTAAATATATAAAATATATAATATTTTAATGACCATTCAAATACTTTTTTTTTTTTGGTTGAGACATGCCAATATCATATTTAGATATTTAATTATTAATACCGTTTCTAAAATAATAATAAATACAAAATTTCATTAAAATCAGACACGAAGCTAGGGGGTAGGGCTCGAGGGGTTTCAGCCCCCTCCCCCTTGAAATCTTTTTATTTAAACTTGGTCCCGAAATTTTTTTTACATTATAATGATATTTACGGTATTGAAAGACCTTTGTTTTGGTTTGTTTGTTGTTTAAAGAGCATCTAAAAAAGAATTGATTTTTGAATTTTAATTAAATTTGTTGGAGCAAATTTTGAGAAAATCGAAAAAAACTGAAAAAGTACTTCAGTACTAGTACTAAAGTACTAAAAGTACTAGTACTTTTTGGCCGATTTTATGCAAAAAGCTTATAATCACGCCTCAGGAGGGTACCTAACTTAAATATAAAATTTCAACCTCGTAGCTCCTATTGTTTGAATAGTACATGTGAATTTTAAAATGTAAAATTTATAAATATAGAAAAATATTTATATTTTGTTATCATGACAACCATTGATCCTATCTTTCTATGGAGTACAAGAGTAAAGTGTGCTTCAAAACACTTAAAGGCAAAATGAGAATATACATTTTAAAGAGCATGTAAACAGAGGCGTACCGAGGCAGTTGGGGGCCTGGGGCGGCACTAGAGGAGGGGGCCTATATTGAATTTTTTTTTGGGAGGGGGTGCTCATCTTTAAATATCCTTCTCCTCCATACACAAAAATATTTTTAAAATACCGTATATCCCTGAACCCCAAGGGCCCCGGGGCCTCTCAAAGAGAAATTTTCATTGAATTTTGTTTTTTTTTTTATCTAAATTTTCCCATTTTTACTTGAGCACTGAGGGCCCCGGGGTCTCTCAAAGAGAAATTTTCATTAAATTTTTTTTTTATAAATATATGGGAGCCTATGCCGGCTCGGGGCCTGGGGAGGACCCCCCCCCCCTCGGTACGCCACTGCATGTAAAAAATAATTGATTTCGAATTTTAATCAAAATCCCTGGAGCAAATTTTGAGAAAATCGAAAAAAAAAAAAAACTGAAAAAGTATATCAGTAAAGCACTAGTACTTTTTGGCCGATTTTGTTCAAAAGCTTATTCTGAGAATACCTAACTTAAATATAAAATTTCAATCCGGACCTCAATTTCTTCATGCTTAAAATCGTTACACACAGAAACACAGACAGACCACTTTGTGGGACCCAATTTTTTTGGTCTCAAAACATGTATATCCATCAAAATCTAGACATCGAACTTTTAACATGATCGCAATACTTTCTCTTTTTATATTTTTCATTTATAGGGTAAGAGAAAGTTAAACGAATAAGAGTATATTTAGTATAGTTATACAAAAATATAAAGTTTCATCCTTTTTCGATGACTGGTTCCAGTAATAATTTCTTGTTTGTTGTATTTTGGGATTTTTTTTAACTTAAAGAGCTAATATATTTTCCGAATTTGGAATAATATATTTTTCATGATTATACAATAATACGGGAAAGTAAAAAAATATTTAATATAGATAATTGGAAACTAATATTTCATCCCCTTCTCTAAGCTAATCATATACTGAATGAGCTAATCATATACTGAAATATTTACAATTTCTGTTAGTCAGCAAATACAGTATTAAATTCAATCATTTGATTTGACCTGACTGGCCTATTTCCTGTAACATATATCAATAAAGCTCTCATACCGGTATAAATAGCAAAATAACTTATTAACTTATAGATTCCTAGTAATTATGACTTTATGGCTTATTAATTATATTAATATGATTTCGAAATTTTGTTTAATTAACGTGATATTTTCTATTTATTATCACAATACAACCATTGCAAATACAACTTTCCTTTGATCTAATTATTAATTTTAAATATTTGTTTTTTAAAATTAAATATACAATTTAAACACTAGGTTATTTGTTTCAAAGGTTTTATTAATTAAAAATTAACACTTGATACGTATTTCGACATTATAATGTAATCACTTCTGATCAGGGCTTCAGACAGGGGGGGGGGTTCCACAAATCAATTCCAGATCCTCCAAACGAATGCAAACCTACATTCTTCAAGAATCTTGGCTTCTGAATTTTTCTACTATGATCAGGGGCGTAGCTAGACCTGCCCCGGTGCAAAATAAAAAAATGAGGCCCCAGCGAAGTGTCCAACCGGGGGGGGGGGGTCAAAATTTTACAAATAATGACCTTGAAATCACTGTTTAGACACCATTTTTAACCAAAAAAATTAACACGCCAGTAGTTGAACATTGAATTAATTTACCCATTGTGGGAATTTGTGGGTATTCTAAATAGTTTGAGTTTGAGAGGAAAAGACCTAATCTACGGTCCAATATTCTCATTTTTTCCCGCGATTCAACTTATGTTTACAGATTGTTAACAGTTTTATATTATTATGTTGTAATCACAGTCAGTGGCGTAACGTATTTTAGCTGGCTCCCCCCCCCCCCCCGCAACCTTTTTTTCGGGCCCTATTATTAGACCATACAAAAAATATTTTTAAAATACCGTATATCCCTGAACCCCGAGGCCCCGGGCCCTCACAAAGACAAATTTTCATTATTATTTTCCAGGGGGCGGAAAACTTGGCTTCCGCAAAGGGGCGAATTTTTTCCGATTTGTCTCTTAAAAATTTTCGATTTTTCAATACGGCTAAAATAAAGTTATACGTAGATAAAAACCTAAAGCCATCGGGGCTTGGTGTAGAGGTTAGCGTGCTATCCTCGTATATCAAAAGTCGCGGGTTCGGACCCCAGGCAGTCCGATGATTTTATTTAAGCCATTTGGATACCAGATGGCTTAAATTAGAATGCCTGGCCCGGATTCCTATGCAATTGCTTATTTTATTTGCTAATAAGTACGTCACACAGTGGTCCGGATCGCTCGAAAAGCGGCCAAACCAAAAAAAAAATGAAAGTCAACCAAATAGAATGATATTCTAGGATATTAAACTTGAATATTTGGCTAACTCAAAGCCGTGAATTTTTTTCAAAATAGTGTAGCCATTTCACAGTTATAGGCGCGCAAAGTTGGCCAAATTACGGAGAGATTTTTAACCATTTTTTAGCATAAATTCAAGAATTTTTTTTATGGGAAATAATGGACCAATTTAATTAAAATTTTATTTCTTCATTTATCAATATCTCTAGTTTAAAGACAAATTTTTAATAATTTTAATAATTTTTTTTTAATAAAAATGTAAAAATGCATCTGAAAAATATAAATATTAGTTCATATCTTTTTTTTCCTTAGAGGTGTTAAAGATTTGAATGCACCTGGTGATAGCTAAAGAGCCAAGGAAAATGCCCTAATAAACAACTTTTCTATATGTTTGCCTATTTGGAAATTATAAGCCTTTAAAACAGTCGCGCGCGGATTTTGGATAGACTTTTGCTTCATTAATATCTAAAATTAATTCTATTTAAAATAATTAAAAGCAAATATTTGAAGAACTATATTTTTTAATACCTATTATATTAATATGACATTAGATATTGAGAAAATAACGAGGAATATTCAAGCAGACAAGTGTTTTCCATCAGAATTTCCACTCCGAAAAGCCCAAATTCATTGTATTATTTCAAGAGGAAATAATGGACCAATCCGATTAAAATTTAATAAATTTAAATAGACTATTGCTTCATTGAATTATTTTAATTTTACCTAACTAAAAGCAAATATATGGTGAAATATATTTTTTTATATCAATTATATTAAATAAACAACAGATATAGGAAAAATAATACAGGATATTCAGGTGCTTTTTTACCTGTCTGCGTTTGGAAAACCCCAAATTCATTGCAGTATTTATAACTTTTTCTCTAAAGCTAAATAATTGTTTATTATTATACCCTTTTGTATTCAATTCTAAGGAAACCGAAAAAGGATATATGACCGGAAAGTCAAAAGGTCCTTCAAGAGACTTGCGACAAAAAATATATACTAAAACTCTCCTAATAACGAAACTATATTATGCAGCAGGGGCGTATATAGAAATTTTTTTCGGGGGGGGGGCCCGAACTCAAAAATTTTTCTGAGGAAAATTTTTTTTTTAAGAAACTACTTTTTTTACACGAAATTTTTTGAGGAACATTTTTTCTATTGCGGAACCAAAGTTGTCCATCCTGCGGAAAAATTTGTTGCGCTGATGTCTGTATATTCCTATATAGGGGAGAGGGCGGGACATTGGGACACGAGGCACATTGGGACATTCGAATTTTAGCTCTACTAAATATAAAGTTTGAGTTGTACTCTTTGACTGTTAGGGTGCATTAAGTACCCATTTTATTAAAAAAACATTTTCTATAATAAAATGGGCACATTTAGTAGAGCTAAAATTCGAATGTCCCAATGTGCCTCGTGTCCCAATGTCCCGCCCTCTCCCCCATAGGCGTAGCCACGGGGGGGGGGTTTTGGGGGTTCAAACCCCCCCCCCCATTGGACCCAAGCCATGACTAGATATTTAAGCTCTATAATGCAAAATACTTTTACTCTCTATATATTTCATATATAGTGTAAGAGAAAGTAAAATATAATAATTTTCTCTAGCTTAAAAAAAAAAAAAAAAAAAAAAAATTAAATAAAACGCAAAAAATTCGAGAAAATTCAGAATTTTCCCATTGAAAAGAATTGATTTTTGTTATGCTTTATAAAAAATTAAAGCCGCTTAAAATTGATTAAATCTCGCAAATGAAAAATAATAAAAATTATTATATAAATAAATTTTTTATTTTTTCTTTTAAAGAGGTCTGAGATAGGAGTCTGGTCAAGAGAAACACATAGAGAGACACCCCGGTATTTTAGGCCCATATACATAATATTAAGAGATTTGCATTATTTATTGCCTGATACGAGTTGATTGAAAAATTGCGGCACTTAATTAAGGGCGGGCCCGAGCCACCTCGAGGGGGGGTCCAGGTGGGGGCGAAGCGAAGGTGGGGTAAGTGGCTAGTCATAAATTTCATTAGACGCCTTATACTGCCCTATTAGTCGGGGTGGGGTGGGGGGAGGGGGAGAAATAATCCTAAACCCCCCCCATCAAAAATTTCTGGCTACGCCTATGCTCTCCCCTATGTATATGTGTTTGGGAAATTTCGGGGGGGGGGTCCGGGCCCCCCTCGGCCCCCCCTTAAATACGCCCCTGTTATTCAGATAGGATAAAACATTTAATAATGATAAAAATTATATTTATCAGGGGCGTATATAGAAATTTTTTTCGGGGGGGGCTCGAACTCAAAAATTTTTCTGAGGAAAATTTTTTTTTAAGAAACTATACTTTTTTTCACACGAAATTTTTTGTGGAACATTTTTTCTATTGCGGAACCAAAGTTGTCCATGCTGCGGAAAAATTTGTTGCGCTTATGTCTGTATATCCCTATATATGTATATGTGTTTGGGAAATTTCGGGGGGGGCGGGCCCCCTCGGCCCCCCCCTTAAATACGCCCCTGATATTTATATATTTTTATGCTGTTATAAATGATGCGAATAATATTTTATTTTGTCTGTTAAACACTTTTATTTTGCCTGAAAAACCCATCCTCAATAATAATTTTTATAAAGTATCAAGTTTAGATATATTTAAATGTTATAAGAAATCAGCGCGGCTAAAGCAACGCGCATGCGCACTAAGAATTATTACTCAGTTTTGCGATGTTGTCAAACTTAACATACTCTGACTTGGCAACTTTGCTTAACCAATACAAGACAAGGACAACTAACTTGACCCCAACGCCATTTATGTTTCGTTAGACAAATTTCGACGAGCTACTTACTGGTACGCATTAAAAGAAATTTTTATTTTTAAAGTCATCATAGTTTTTAAAAATGTTTTCTAAAACAAAAAAGGATTTAGTGGAACTTTTTAAAGAATACAAGTGTAAAAATATATTAAGCTTCTTAACAGAAAAGGTAACAATTATTTAATTATTTTATTAATTACATACATCATTAATAATTTATATTCTTCTTTTTTTAGAAACTTCAAGTTCTAGATTTTAAAAAATTAAATGAGACACAAATTGGAGAAATATGGGTCTTTTTCTATAAGATTTTAAACGAACAAATGACTGCTATTTTTGATAAGTGGGAAAATTCAGAGAAAAAGGTAAACAGAAAATTGATACAAGATTTTAAGATTATTGAATATATATATATGGGGCATTCCCAGGGGCGTAGCGAAGAGATTTTTCAGGGGGGGGAAGAAGGCCAAAAATGCCAACTAAATTTAATCAATTTGCCAAGTGTACAATTTACATTCTTTTTCATCCTTTATATATTAATTTACTAGAGGCTAAACCCGACGCTCCCTAGTCGCTATATGACATGTTTGAACGTTAAGTCCCCTCCCCCTTCTCTTTGCTATTTTAATATTAAAAAACTAAAGGATTAAACAAAATTTTTGATAGAAATATAATTAAGGAGAGATTTTTTTCAATTGAGAAATTCCCCATATAATTACACTCAATGAAAATTTTTGTCGAGTAGTACAGGACTCTTACACAGTGGCGGTCCCAGGATTTTGTCAAGGGGGGGGCCCAAATTTTTTTTTTTTTTTTTTTTATTCATTTAAGCTCTTTTTTTGGCAGCGAAGGCCATTTAGACCTATTTTTATATATTTATTTCACCTGGTTTGGTAGCCAATGGCCCAAAATTTATGATGTAGGGAAGGTAAAGAATAGGGTGGCGCAAAAATCCGACTAATTTTTTTTTCGACCTCGTGGTAGTCTAAATCAGAAGAGAGGTCGATTTGCACGTATTTTACATGAAATCTAATATGTTAAATAATATTGTGAATAGAATATTTAAAAGCTAATTTTTTTTTTTCAAAATTGCACAATAAAGATAATTTTATCACGAATCCAATGATGTACGGTCAGTGGCGTATTCAGGGGGTGCCGGCCCCCCCCCCCCCCAAAGCCTTCTCCAAAACAAAAAAATACCTAATGTTTTCC
Source organism: Euborellia annulipes (assembly GCA_023213315.1). Lineage (NCBI taxonomy): Eukaryota > Metazoa > Arthropoda > Insecta > Dermaptera > Anisolabididae > Euborellia > Euborellia annulipes. Next base: position 102,113 of record JAKCPI010030908.1, read on the forward strand.
CTAATGATTTTTTTTTTTAAATAATAATTTTATTAACTCTTATAAATTCTAAAAACTAACAAAAAACTTATAAATAATTGAAAAAATCTCTAATATTTACGAATTTTGTATTAAAATTATTTTTTATTTCAAGAAAAAAAATTTTTTTTATTTGTTTTTTATTTATAATTATTATATTATCTAAAAAAAATTCTCCACTTGAAGTTTCTTGGAGAAGAGGGGGGTGGGGGGGGGGTTAATAAAAATTTTGGGCCCCCCCAAGCAGAAATCCTGGCTACGCTACTGTGTACGGTTGCCTGCGGAAAACCTGTGCTGAATCCCGGTTGCTGCGGTTACTTTACAGATGCACTTTTTCGGTTTTTTTAGATTTTCTCAAAATTCCCTCTTACGATTTTGATTAAAATTTTGATTCAAAAAACAATTATTTTTTAGACTCTCTTTAAAATGTATATTCTCATTTTCGGGTTGAAATCTTTTGAAGACCATTTTACTCTTGTACTTCATAGGAAAGAGAAGAAATGGTTGGCATGGTAACAAAATATAAATATTTTCCTATACTTATAAATTTTACATCTTGAATTCGAATGTACCGTACTGTCAGAAATTAAAAATATGTCGACACAAACAAATCTGGTGTGAGAAGCACAGGACATAATTTTCGATTCTTTTTAGATAATCGAAACTTGTGTACCATGGCAACCATTTCTCCTATCTTTCCTATGAAGTACAAGAGTAAATTAAAGTGTTCTTCAAAAGTTTTCAACCCGATAATGAGAATATACATTTATTTTAAAGAAAGTCTAAAAAATAATTGTTTTTTGAATTTTAATCAAAATCGTAAGAGGGAATTTTGAGAAAATCTAGAAAAAACCGAAAAAGTGCATCTGTAAAGTATCCGCAGCAATCGGGATTCAGCACAGGTTTTCCGCAGGCAACCGTACATCATTGGATTCGTGATAAAATTATCTTTATTGTGCAATTTTGAAAAAAAAAATTAGTTTTTAAAATTGTAATTAATTATAGTTTGCACAGGAATTTTTCAGGCAACCTATTCAAGATATATTATTTAACATATTAAATTTCATGTAAAATACGTTTCATCTAATAAACAGCTGGGTGCAAATCGACCTCTCTTCGGATCCCCTAATATATGACAATATTTTAGTTTCTCATGTTTTAAGAGACCTCTCCAAAGATGAGCTCAAAAAAATTTTTTAAGGGTTGAAAATTTGAGAAACGTATTTTTTCTCGTCTAAAATTTTAACATAACGAGAAAAAAATCGATTTTTGACGAATTTAAAATTTTTAAAAATTTTGAAGGGATATGGAAAAATTTTTGAAAATGAGGCATTGAAATTTGCGTTTTTAGATACCCTGAGACGTGAAAAATTTATAATTTTTTTGTTTAGTTTTAAAATAGTAAATAAAACTTTTGAATTTTTGTCTGTCCAAAGGGGGGGGGCGGGCCCCTCTGGGCCCCCCCCTGGGACCGCTAGTGCTCATACAGACTAAATCCCTCTTCTATTGTCTAATGTGTAATTTACCGGGGTGTTTTGAGCAATTCCTGGGTTTTTATATAGGATACCCTAATTCCAAAAATACCATAAGTTTTTCTCCATCAAATTTAGTTTTAGAGATTTAGAGAAAATTAAATTTTAATAGAAAATGAGCTCTAGAGCGACTCTTATTTTGAATTTTCTGGCTTTACCCCTTAAAAAGAAATACATTAGAACCTCGCTCAGGGTGCCCTTTCATAACAAGCAATTTGCATAACGAGCAAAAAAAAATTGTAAAAATATGACTTGCTTAACGAGTGACGTTTCGCATAGCGAGTGGAGAGGAGAGAGAAAGTCCCGGATTGTGCTCATGTTACATCAGTCTGTCTCATGAGGGGACAGCTCTAAGGGAGAATGTTATTGTTTCGCATAACGAGTGTTTCGCTTTACGAGTATGATTCTGGAACGAATTATGCTCGTTAAGCGAAGTTCCACTGTACATAGAAATATAGAGTTTCAGCCCAATTGGAGGCGATTTAGTGGTGCAAAACACGGCTAAAATTTTAGAAAAATTGAATTTTTTCAGTTTTTTCAACTTTGGACACCCCTAATAGGTAGAATCTTTTACCATCACTGAATGCAACTCTGAATCCTGACTAAGAAAACTGTTTTGCTCATAATTTCGTTATCAATGAATTATTTTTTATTTTTTTTTTTAACTTTTTCGGCTACAGAGGCCAGGTATGACTTTATTTAATATATTTCTAAATTATATTATACCGATGGCTACCAATAGGACGTTCCACAAGCTGATTGCTCTGGGTCACCAATCCCGGGGCTTTCGCCACGCTTGGCATTGGTTAACTTTTGGAAAGTTAAAAACTATAGACGATCGTAAACATACTTTTTTACATTCAGAGATGGTAAAAATTCTATTCCGGTGTCCTGAAAAAAAAAAATGAAAAAATGCAATTTTTCTAAACTTTTAGCCGTGTTTTGCACCACTAAGCCACCTCGGATTGGGCTCAAACTTTACAGTATAGACCTCTATTTCTATGTATTTCAACTAACTGCAGGGGGAAACGACTTAAAAAAATCTAGAAAATTCAAAATAATATTGATCAGATTATTTATTAAAATTTAATTTTCTCTATATCTCTAAAACTAGAGCCGATGGCGCAAAATTGATGGCATTTTTGGAATTAGCGCTTCCATATAGCCAGGACCTAAATTTCAAAAAACTTATTTTGTTGACCTGTATAAAATTTATATTTCTATCAAAAACATTGTTTAATTGGAATTCCTTTTTTTTACAATTATAGTAAATAAAGAAAATTATTTCATTTCCAATTACAAATGAACAACTTAGACCAGGCGCTGGAGGTATTTGAGTATGCAAAATCTGAGGACCGAATTCTGACAATGGATTTGGGCCACCAGTTGTGGTGGTCCCCTCTATCACCTATCGCCCCCCCCCCCTTTTCATTTTCATTGCATGATTTAAAATTTTTAACAAAAAAGTACTTTATTTCAAAGTGAATCACTCAAGTTCCTCAGATAACGTTTTCTTTTCAAAGTGAAAAAATACAACACCTGCAGAAATTTTTAATTTAGGATGGAAGCCAGGGAAAAATCAGACAAAAATTTAATCAATCTTTATCTAATTTTTAATTTCGATTGCCGACGTTTCGGACGCAAATCGCATCCTTCCTCAGGACAATAGGTAGTTAGTAAAATACAGATATGATACTACTTGTCCTGAGGAAGGATGCGATTTGCGTCCGAAACGTCGGCAATCGAAATTAAAAATTAGATAAAGATTGATTAATTTTTGTCTGATTTCTTTCCTGGCGTAACCTTTTAAAAATATAATAATAATTTTATTTTTATAAAGAAAATAACAAAAATGGATCTTTTTTCGGTCAATCTTTATTTAATGAAAACAAAAATTACAAAAATTATTAATCAATTCTAGATTGGGACGTTTCCAATTCTAGATTAGAATTATCTTCAGACTATTTTATTTTTATGTCAATATTTTTTTCTCTTCTTTCCTGACTATCCTGTAAATAGAAGATTTTTCTCTTTGATTTATTCTTTTAAATTTTAGTTAACTCTAATAATTTTCCCCCCTTTGAATACTCATCGCCCCCCGCTTATTTATCGCCCCCCTGATATCCCAAATCGCCCACTTGGGGGCGATCGCCCCCAGGTTGGGAACCACTGTTTTATACCCTATTGAAATCGTGTCGAGAATTTTTTCAGATTTTTCGACACAGCCAAAAAAAAGCATTTTCAAAAAACATCGACTTTTTTTTTAAATAACCGTAAAATTGACAAAAATTAACTTATCTGGACGTTTATTTATTTGAAATTTTTGTCTTTAAATGTACTTTTCAGAAATAAATATGACAAAATTTTACAGATTCATCTTGAACTTTTTTTTTTACATTTTCGAAAAAAAAAAAAATTTCGGGATCAATGACGCTTTTTTTAATTTTTTTTTTTTTATAAAAAACTTTGATTTTTTCTACAAATGCTCGGAAAATTTCAGAGTGGGATTATTTCGCGTTCTATTTTTTTTTTTAAATTGAAAAAAAAATTTTTTTTATCCGCTTATTTATCATGACGGTGCTCTTAAATTCTTCCAGGACTGTCCGAGATCTTAGAAAAAAAAAAAAAATAATAATAATAATAATAATAGTTAGAGGTGATGAAAATCGAAAAAATTCCATTTATCCTGAAAAAATTAGAAATTAGATATATTCATATATAGTGTAAGAGAAAGTAAAATGGTTCAGCACTTGAAGGATTATTTATATAATTTAATAGATATTAAAATAATTTTAGTTATTTTATCTTGTTGTTAGTAGATGGCCCGTAAGGATGATCAATTATATTGACGATTTGCAGAACATCTGTTGATTGTACTCAGGATGATTCTATACCATTGGAATCGAAATATCTACAAATAAACGGATAATACGCAAAAGTATTCATTTTTTTGGCCGACGTCCTTAATTGTGGCGCTCACTGTACCATGAGCTAATTCATTTATTTATAAAGTTTTTACACATAACCAGGGCCTTTCAGGCCCGGTCACTCTGTTTTTTCTTAATAACTTCCAGAAAAAGCTTCTTATAAATTTCAAGTTTTTAATATTCCTCCTTTTATTCATAATAAAGGTATTTTTAAAAGGGTTTTCAAAAAAAAATTTTTTCTATGCCTTAATTTTTCTTGGAACCACTTTACAAACACACAGTCACAAGGAGGGCCTCCCAGGCCCTTGGGTTTTCTGGGTATTTAAAACAATTTGAATGACAACCTATTATGTATTATGTATTTAAATATTTAAAATTGTCATGTCTTTTTGAAATAATAAAATAAATATTGTCAAATTCTTTATAAATTTTGAAAAAAATCAAGAAAACTGTCAGTTTCATTTTGACTTTCGTATCTCAAAGCTTCTATATTTTTGAGATTATATCTTCTGATAACATTCAAGAATGCTTTTACTGTCTCTTACCTATATATGTAATTATATAGAAAGTATTAGATTCATGTCAAAAATTCAATGTCGAGATTTTGATGGATATACACGTTTTGATGTCCCCTGAGTTCAAAATGTGTGTGAACAAAATATCTAAAGAATGAAAAGAGCTAGGAGATTGGAATGTTATCGAAGATAAAGACATTATTCTTGATAAAAAATAGTATCGAGGATCACATTAGTGAAGAAAATAATAAAAATTCAAGCAATGAAGATATTGATAAAAAAAAATATTTATATTCTTTACGTAAATTTACACCTGACTCATAATTCCTGTTTCAATACTCCATGTTTTATTGGAAAAGATAGTTTAGAAAAAATAAAGAATGTATTCCAGCTGAATTTTTATTTTACCTAATAGAAAAAAATACCACTTTTTGGATTTACTCTCAAATTTGCGCTTCTCTCTTATGTGCCTAAAAAAGGAAGTCTATTTTACTCTTCTCGAGTATACATCATTCAGACAATGGTATTTTTTATTAAAATGCCCAAAAACCAGAAATTATTATTTATTATAATCAACCGAAAGGAGCAGTAGATATTTTGGATAAAATGACAGACATACATTCGGTAGTATAGCCTAGCTGCAAAAGAAAAACAAATCACTGGCTGTTGGCCGTTTTCAAAACAAGGGCGGATCCAGAGGTGTTTCTCGGGGGGAGGGGGTAATCTGGTGTGACTCGTCGCACAGCACACTATTTTTTTTTAATTTCGGTAATTTAAAAGCGCATTCTGTATTTGTTTGCCAGAATATAAATACACATCAAATTTTTAAGTATTAATTTTAAAAATTTTACATTAAAAATAAATTTTTTCGCGAAAAAAGGGTATTTTTTTCGAATCTCGGGGGGGGGGGGGGGGTAATTACCCCCTTTACCCCCCCCCCCATGTATCCGCCCTTGTTTCAAAAACTGTATTGGGGTATGTGCAATTGCATCAATGATCATTTATTTTAATTTAAAACACAAATCTCATGTTAATTTTCAAAAAAAACCTCCGAAGACCATTTTTATTTGCGATCACATAAAAAGAATATCGATACAAGGACTACAGAAATCAATTAGAAGGGTAATTGAGGAAGTACCCCCTCAATGTCAAAAGAAAATTTTGATCTTAAAAAACCTACAAGAAGAAGATATTATTTTTGTCCAACTAAAATAAACAGAAAACAAAAATAACAACTCTAGTGTAAATGAAATATTTGAAATGGACATTGTAATAAAAAAATTTTATATAAAAAATGATTTTAAAATTAAAATTTTAAAATTTTGAATAAAATATTAATTAGTTATATATTTTTAAAAATTTTAAAATAAATTAATGAAAAAAAAATTAATATAATTATTAAAAAATGTGTTGAAAAACCTATTAAACATATAGTGGGCCTGAGAGGCCCTCCTTGTGACTTTGCGTTTAGAAAAAAGCTTGTGCGTTCTAGGGTTAAAACCGAGGTCGGGACCCCTGCAAGTTGTTAAAAAAAAAACGATTCTTACCTTATTCTGACCTCTCCTCGGCATCATTCTTCTCGCAATCAAACCAAGATCCATACAAAATTTCAATACTTGCAATTTTCCATACATTCCAGATTCATGCTTTCGATACAAATCGGTCAAAAAAAAGGAGATCAATTCTCTCACTCATTGTGGAACTTAGATAAATGATAATAAAAGCAAATGCCAGACAGCAAAAATGGCAAAATGGCCAAAAAAAATTTAATAAAAAAAGCACAACACAAAATAACAACTGGCCCAGGAGATGAATGTAAAAATAGCGTCTTATAGGCGGGGAAATGAATATTTATATTTATATATATATATTTATATTAAATGGCGTCTTAGAAAAATGAAATAGTGAGAACGAATCCCAAAAAGAAGAACGAAAGAATCACGAATGAATCACCTCAGCGCTCTCTAAGTGGCCTGCCACTTTATTCTAAAGATTAGCCACAAATGTTTCTTATGTGCCCCCCTAGTGACTGTGCAGACATCAAGTTCGTCCCACACTCGGCACAGCATATCCCTAACAATGTATTTTTTAGCACTGTTGATGCGAGCTCACAGTTTTGGCATCGAATAATAAAGTTATTGTAAAACTGTGAAATCGCTTCAATCATTTGTATTGACCCGAAGATTGAGTTTGAAATCTAAATGTTTCTATCATAGAAAGCCCTGTGAAACGTCACATTTATTAAAATTTCCATTCATTGATTTATTATTTCATTTCAATTTTTTTTTGTTTCAGAATAAAAAAAAATGTCTTTTACTATTTTCATTATGTTCTGAAGTTGTCCAAGAATATTTAACTCTGGATAAGATTAAAGACAGTCAAGATTTGATTGATGTTATGTTATTATTACAATCTTTATTAAATTTCCCATTCATAAATAATGCGGTAAGTCTTATTTTTATTATTTCATACTTAATTTTGAGTAAATAATTTTATAAAATATTTATTTATATTTCAGTTTAAAGAAAAAATTTATCAAATATCTGAAAAATGGTGTTCGAGCATTTTTATTTTTAAGTCGCATATTGCACATAATATGTTTATTTATCTGCTAAGTTTGGTGGAGAGTTCTCCCAATGTAAGTATGATTATTTCTTAATTGTATGTATATTAGGGTGTCCCTTATTTTTCGATTTTTATTTTTTTTTTTGGTTATACCCTCTAATTTTTTTTGTTCTGTGCTTATGACACCAGATTTTTCGTGTCAACATATATTTGGTGTCCAAAAGTATGGTACATGTGAATTTTAAAATGTAAAATTTATAAATATAGAAAAATATTTATATTTTGTTATCATGACAACCATTGATCCTATCTTTCTATGAAGTACAAGAGTAATGTGTGCTTCAAAAGATTTCAATGGCAAAATGAGAATATATATTTCAAAGATCATCTAAAAAATAATTAATTTATGAATTTTAATCAAAATAGTTAGAACGAATTTTGAGAAAATCAAAAAAAAAAACTGAAAAAGTACATGAGTAAAGTACTAGTACTCTGGTCGATTTTATTCAAAAGCTTCGTGTCATGTCCCATGGGAGTGCCTAACTTAAATATAAAATTTTAACCTCCTAGCTCTTTTCGTTCATGAAATATTTTGTTCACAAAACACCCCCACCCCCACCCCCACCCCCGCCCCACCCCCACCGAGACAAACTATGTTGCATAAACCATTTTTTTGAACTCAGGGGATCTCAAAACGTGTATATCCATCAAAATCTCGACATCAAATTTATTACATGAAATCAAATATTTTCTCTCTCTATATATATATATATAGGTAAGAGAAAGTAAAAATGGATTTTCGCGGTTTTCTCTGAAACCGTTAGTCGTACATAAAAAAATTGATAGAAGTTATTATGTGCATTTTTTATAGATCTACAAATTTTATATAACACTTTTTACTTTCTCTTACCCTATATATGAAATATATAGAGAGAGAAAGTATTGCGATCATGTCAAAAATTCGATGTCGAGATTTTGATAGATATACATGTTTTGAGGTCCCCTGAGTCCAAAAAAGTGGGTCCCGCAAATTGGTCGTGTGTGTGTGTGTGTGTGTATGTATGTGTGTATGTGTGTGTGGACAGATTTTTAGCATGAAGGAGTTGAGCTAGCGGATTGAAATTTTATATTTAACTTAGGTACCTTTGAAGAATCTCAAAATAAGCTTTTGAACAAAATCGGCCAAAAAGTACTAGTACTTTACTGATGTACTTTTTCAGTTTTTTTCGATTTTCTCAAAATTCCCTCCAAGGATTTTTTTTAAAATTCATATATCAACTATTTTTTAGATGCTCTTTAAAATGTATATTCTCATTTTGCCGTTGAAATCTTCTGAAGACCACTTTACTCTTGTTCTTCATAGGAAAGATAGAAATGGTTGCCATGGTAACGGAATTTAAATCTTTTTCTTTTTATTAGATTAAAAATCAATTATTATTTAAATTCCCATTTATTTTTATTTTATTTGTGTCTTTAATTGTTTCAAAGAAAACATATATGTCTCTCTCTCACTTGCAAACATTATCGTCTCTCTCTACTCTTTTTAAATTCCCTTTCCACCTTATCTTCGCATAGGAACAATGTTAATTTCCTATAGGGATTTGTATGTTAATTTCGATTCAAAAGGGGGTCCCCTTTGGAACTTTTTAGGCATTTAAAATTTTTTTTTCCAATTCTTATGAAATTTTGTATTTATTTACGATTCTATATTGTGTATAAAATGTCCAAATATGAGATTAAAATTTTTAAAAATAACCATAGTTTATTTGAAGCAGTCAACATTTAAAATGCAAGTTTGAAACTAAGATGCTATCGGAAACTAAATATATCTCGACACAAAAAATCTGGTGTGACCAGCACAGTGCACAACTTTCTCTTACCGAAGGGTAAGAGAAAGTTGTGTGCTGTGCGCCAGTCACACCAGATTTTTGTATATAATTTATATTTAACAATATAAATAAATAAAATGAATATTTTCTGATTTTTTTTCGATTTTCAGGGGCCTTTGGGGCACCCTTTCCCCTTATCCGATTGAGCTGGAATTTTACATAGGTTATTTTTTTGGCAATGGCACCAAACTAGGGGGTAGCGCGAATAAATTTCCAACTTCGAAAAATAAGGGCCACCCTAGTGTTGCATTGTAATGGACTTGATATTTGCTGATCATATTTCATTACTAGCATCTAGAATTCCTATGCATATTCATATTTTTATTATTATTATAATTTTTTTTTTTTTTTTTTTTTTTTTTTAGAAAAAAAATATTATAAAGATCTTCAATTTTCATACAGGATTGAATTTATTAAATTTCCAAGATGAAAAAACAAAAGATTTACAAGAAAAATTTCGTCAAATTGCAACGAATGAAAAATTACTTAAAATTAAAGAAGGACAAAAATTTATCTCATTTTTATTTACAGTTGAAATAAATTTTTCTAAGGTAATTAATTTAATAATATAGGCTATATTAATGGTACTTAACAAATAATGAAATTTTACTTTCTCGTACCCTATATATGAAATATATAGAGAGAGAAAGTATTGCGATCATGTCAAAAATTCGATGTCGAGATTTTGATGGATATACATGTTTTGAGGTCCCCTGAGTCCAAAAAAAGTGGGTCCCGCAAATTGGTCTGTGTGTGTGTGTGTGTATGTATGTGTGTCTGTGTGTGTGTGTATGTGTGTGTGGACAGATTTTTAGCATGAAGGAGTTGAGCTAGCGGATTGAAATTTTATATTTAACTTAGGTACCTTTGAAGAATCTCAAAATAAGCTTTTGAACAAAATCGGCCAAAAAGTACTAGTACTTTACTGATGTACTTTTTCAGTTTTTTTCGATTTTCTCAAAATTCCCTCCAAGGATTTTTTTTAAAATTCATAAATGAACTATTTTTTAGATGCTCTTTAAAATGTATATTCTCATTTTGCCGTTGAAATCTTCTGAAGACCACTTTACTCTTGTTCTTCATAGGAAAGATAGAAATGGTTGCCATGGTAACGGAATTTAAATCTTTTTCTTTTTATTAGATTAAAAATCAATTATTATTTAAATTCCCATTTTTTTAAATTTATTTGTGTCTTTAATTGTTTCAAAGAAAACATATATGTCTCTCTCTCTCACTTGCAAACATTATCGTCTCTCTCTACTCTTTTTAAATTCCCTTTCCACCTTATCTTCGCATAGGAACAATGTTAATTTCCTATAGGGATTTGTATGTTAATTTCGATTCAAAAGGGGGTCCCCTTTAGAACTTTTTAGGCATTTAAAATTTTTTTTTCCAATTCTTATGAAATTTTGTATTTATTTACGATTCTATATTGTGTATAAAATGTCCAAATATGAGATTAAAATTTTGAAAAATAACCATAGTTTATTTCAACCAGTCAACATTTAAAATGCAAGTTTGAAACTAAGGTGCTATCGGAAACTAAATATATCTCGACACAAAAAATCTGGTGTGGCCAGCACAGTGCACAACTTTCTCTTACCGAAGGGTAAGAGAAAGTTGTGTGCTGTGCGCCAGTCACACCAGATTTTTTAGATTGAAATCAATGCAAAGGTCTTGGACATTTAGACCTCTCGCTTCTTTTTTTTTTTTTTTAAGAAAATCAAATATTAATTTTTAAATAATTCTTAATCCTTTTAAAATATTTTGATCCTTATTTTTTTATTCAGATTTTAGTATCCCTTTCCTTTCTTATTATATATATATATATTATTATATTTTTAATTAAAATTTTATTTTCTTGTTTTGAGAAAAACAGAGGAAGCAGATCTTTCTATGAGTTTCATATATTCCTCGCTCATATTCGGTTAAATTTAAAAAAAATTTAAAATTATTGAGACAGTTTGTTTTTCTGCATTTGGTTGATAACAAAAAGATTAATTTTCATAATTTTTTAATAAGTCGTTAAAAAATGATAACTTTCTGTCCCAATAGAGCCCTGCACGGGCCGATTTTTTTGCCCCCCCCCCCCCCCCCCCCCGCCCGTACCCGCCCGAAATTTTTTCAAGCCCGCCTGTACCCGCCCGAAAATTTTTCAAGAATTGCGAGTCAATTTTTCAAATACAATTTATTTTTTTCGAATCCCTCTTCTTATAAAATATTTTGGAGCATTTAGAAATCTATTATTTATGCGATTTTAATGAAATTAAAAATATAGATCCCTAGTGCAGGGCCGGAACTAGGAGATTTTTTAGGGGGGGCAAAGTTTAATTTGCCGCCCACTTCTTAAAATTTTCGATACAAAATTCATATCATTTTACCTTTTTTTTTAGTATATCTTTCTTTAACTGCCGCCCCCTGATATCTGCCGCCCGGGGCACATGCACCCACTGCCCCCCCCCCCCTAGATCCGGCCCTGCCCTAGTGAAATGAGTAATTAAAAATAATTAGATTAAAATATTTATGAATAAATCTTACATCTGATCAATGAATAGAAGGCTTCACTTTTTGAATTCTGTTTTTTTTTTTTTTTTTAATGTCGAAATTATTTCCAATATAAAAAAGCTCTTTTTAAATAAAATATTTTATATAAAATAACCTTGAAATCGCCCTCGGTGCTTGGTGTAGAGGTTAGCGTGGTAACCTCGTATACCAAACGTCGCGGGTTCGGACCCCAGGCAGTCCGATGATTTTATTTAAGCCATTTGGATACCAAATGGCTTAAATAAGAATGTCTGGGCCCCAAATAAATATATATTATTAAATAACGGTTATCGTAAAAGTCTTAAATGGCCTAAGTTGCCGAAAAGACTGTGTGAATGTAAGAGTGAATGAGAAAAAGTGTGTTTTTATAAAAAAAAAAAAAAACCTTGAAATCATACATTGTATAATATACAGGCCGTGCCTAGGTTATTTAGCGCCCGGGGCAAGTTAGTCCTTTAGCGCCCTTTGTATATATTTTTTACATTGTCACAAAAATGTTTCCCGTCCGGAAAAATATTTTACCTTTTTTTTTTAGAGACGCTAATTTTTTCCGCCCCCGGGACCGAAATTTTTTCCTGTTTGGCGCCCCCGGGACCGAAATTTTTCCCGTGTGGCGCCCCCGGAACCAAAATTTTTTTCCGCCCGTAAAAATATTTTACCTTTTTTTTAGAGACGCTAAATTTTTGCCGCCCGCGGAACCAAAATTTTTCTGCACTTGCGCCCCTTCAAAATTTGCGCCCTGGGCAAAGGCCCCGGTCGCCCCCCCCCCTAAGCACGGCCCTGATAATATAACATAAATCTTCTTTTATTTAAAAAAAAAAAAAAAAAAATTAAAAAAAATTTTTTTTTTATATATATATATATATATATATATATATATATATACATATTTTCAATTTATAATAAAAAAAATTAAAATTTTTCATGCTCTCAGATGACGGAAAAAAAAATATTAAAAAAAATTTTATTTTTTTTATAGGTCCGTGCCCGCCCGATTTCATTTGCATGCCCGTCCGCCCGTACCCGTTTATTTAAACTTGCTACCCGCCCGTGCCCGCCCGTATTTTTTTCATGGCCTTCAAAACCCGCCCGGCCCGGCCCGCGGGACGGGCCGGGCGGGCTACGGGCCTACGGGCCTACCCGTACCCGTGCAGGGCTCTATGTTCCAATAACCCCTTATGAATTTAATTCATTTAAAAAAAACCGCATTGAAAAATTCCTTATAATTAGAGACCGGACAAAAAAGCATAAAAAAAATGGAAAAAAAGTGCTTAAAAAGCATAAAAAACTTGAATAAAAAGTTGTTAAATAAGCATAAAAGTTGAAAAAAAGCATCTAATAAACAATTTTTACTCATACCAATGGCGTATACAAATTTTTTTTTAAAGAAACTAAATTTATTCCCCCCCGCCCTGCGAAAAATTTTGTTTTTGCGGAACCAAATTTTTTCACCCTGCGGAAAATTTTTTTTTACAGGGCTATATTTTTTCGCATTGCGGGGTTTTTGGAAATTTTTTTTTTTTTGGGGGGCCGGGCCCTCTCCCCCCCCTTATATACGTCCCTGGTGTATGCGTGTGTGAATGAGAAAAAAGTGTGTTTTTTAATAAAAAAAAAAAAAAAAAATTATAAATACATGAAAACGCAAAAAAAGCATAAAAAATGCAATCTCAATACACTTAGTTTTTCCTAATTCGTATAGAAATTAAATATGTAATGGTTGCTTATAAAATTGAGCATTAAGCATTTTGCTTAAAATCCGGTCTCTACTTATAATAGTCTAGATTTTTTACTTTCTCTTACCCTATATTTTTAAAGTACGGTTAGACGGCCTCCCCCATAAGTATTTTGTATGTCATTTTTTTTTTTTAGTTCCTTTGGGCCTCAATTAAAACACAACTGCCAGAAATGTCTTTGACCAAAGCTAAAGCTTATGGATTTATATTTTGTCATGCCTGGCTAGAAGCTCCAACAGATATCAGTGAAGTAAGCTTGAATAAAAAAAATATTTCTATCAAAATCTCAATTCTAATTAAATTTCATTTTTTATTTTAGTATATTCAAGAATATATTATACAAAACCTCATGTATCATTTTTTAAACACGCATCGTTGTGGTGTTAAACCAACTTCGCTTGGGACCAAAATTCTTTCAATACTGAATTATTTTCATTATTATAAAAATAATTTGTCTGTACAAACAATGATTACTGAAATGTACGCACCATTATTATGGAAAAATTTGAAGGTAAATATATTATTTAAATTATATATAATATATAAAATATATATTTTAATAAATTATTTATTTTTCCAGAGCATTAATAATATCTGTCGAGCTAATGCTATTCAACTCCTTGGAAGCGCTTATCCTTTGGAACTTAGGGAAGCTGGACGAGCTGCCAATGAGGAACTTCTAAATAAACAACATGGTCATTTACATGAACTTCTTTTAGATCCAAGCCCTATTGTTCGAATTCTTGCGATTGAGGTATTATTATAAATCATATTTTTCAGTTATTATTAAATCAAGATTTATAATTTTTTATTAAAAAAAACGAAAGAAATTTTTAAAAATCTGGTGTGAAAGGCGCACAGCACACAACTTTCTCTTACCTTCGGTAATCGAAAGTTGTGTTCTGTGCTTGTCACACCAGATTTTTTGTGTCGACATATATTTAGTTTCCGACAGTAAGATAAATTCGAATTTCAAGATATAAAATTTATAAGTATGGGAAAATATTTATATTTTGTTACCATGACAACCATTTCTCCTATCTTTTCTATGGAGTACAAGAGTAAAGTGGTCTTCAGAAGATTTCAATGACAAAATGAGAATATACATTTTAAAGAGCATCTAAAAAATAATTGATTTTTGAATTAAAAAAAAAAAAAAAATTGCGTTGGAGCGAATTTTGAGAAAAACTGAAAAACTACATCAGTAAAGTAGGGCCTACTAGTACTCTTTGGCCGATTTTGTTCAAAAGCTTCGTGTCAAGTCCCATGGGGGTGCCTAACTTAAATATAAAATTTCAACCTCCTAACTCTTTCCGTTCTTGAGATATTTTGTTCACAGACACAGACATACAGATAGACTATGTCGCGAAAACCACTTTTTTTGATTCAGGGGACCTCAAAACGTGTATATCCATCAAAATCTCGACGTGGAATTTTTGACATGAATTCAATACTTTCTCTCTATATATATTAACATATATATAGAGGTAAGAGAAAGTAAAAATGAAAGAAGTCCTATATGTTTTTGAGTAAGTCACATTTCTATGGTTGCCATTGACCTATGGCTCATTAGTTTCTAGGCCAAAGGTCGAGGGTTCGCATCCCATCCCAGGCGAAAAAATCTGTTTCAATTGAATTGGATTAATTGAAATAAATACGGACAAGATTTAAATGGCCTTAGATGCCGAAAAAGACTAATAAAGTTTATGAAATTTCCCTTTTTATCATAAAATAAGCATTTTATTAAATAAAGAAATGTATTGACGACATATATTATGTTATGTAGCTACTGTACGTTGACGGATTATGTTCTAAAGAAGGTTTCAACCTCCGAAATGTCGGCTTAAGAAATAAATATATTATTATGGGACTTTTTATTTATAGACCACATTTTGTATTATTTATTAAAAATATAATTACTGTACAACGTTTCGACTGCTTATTCTGCAGTCCTTTTCAGGTACGGTTGCTTCGAGTCAAGTTCACTCAGGTTAATACAAAATGTGGTCTATAATTAAAAACTCCCATAATAATACAAACCCCAAAAGCTTTAATAAAAAAATAAATGTATCATGGAAAAAATGTATCTTTCTTTGGACTCATCAATATACTCGATGGTCTTTCCTTCCACATTTTCTTAGAGAAATCTATTCATGTTTTTTTTTTTTTTTAGGCTGTTGGAAATATACTTTCCCAGTATTGGTCGAATGTGTCTCATAAAGACACTCATCTATGGCTTACAATTATTATTAAGGATTTAGTTCATGATGGATCTAGTTGGCGAATACGAAGCGCTGTCTTTCAAGCATTCGCTAAAATGGTGTTAGATCCGCTTCCAGCTGTCTATTTAATGGAAGTGATTCCATCACTAATCAATTGTCTACATGACAAAAATGAAAACGTACGACTCTCCTTTATCAATATGATCACCGCAATGAAATCAGCAGGCCATGTCTCCTTTTTGGATATCATTCCACCCAAACACTTAATGCTCAGACTGAAGGTAATTCTTTTGCATTTCCTCCTAGCTTTAAGCAGGAAACAAAGGCTTTAAGGCGCTTTGGGAGGCAAGGTTCTCATGTTTTTGCCGATAAAATGGCGTTAGGGGTCCTAAAAATTTAGCCAAAAAGTCCAACTATTACGAAAATCTGCCAACAGATGGCAGGGATGCTAGGACCTTATTTAATCTCATATATTTCTTTGATTTTCTTTGATCTTTTAATAATGAGAATTGATGATTGAGAAAGCCTCGTGTAGATAGATGAACAACTGGAGGTATTTTCAGGCCAAATTTTATTATCATTATACAGTCGACGTTTCATCAGGACTAATGTGGTTTTAAATAATGAAATTTGGCCTGAAAATACCTCCAGCATTTTCATTTGTAGTTCATCTATTAATAATGAATAAGTTTATAAATATTTTTATATATTATATATCATTTATAAAAGCATAAAAATATATAAATATAGGCTTATAAGTGACCGAATTAGCCTGCCATCTTTTACAAGAGTGCTCAACTATTTGGCCGTTAATTTTTAAATAAATACGATATTTATTTTTGACTTAGTCACCACTTTATCTAATTATTATAGGTTGTATATTAATGATTTTTACATTTTTAGATTAAAAAAAAAAAATTACAACTTTCATAATAGAACGTTTTTTGAATTTTCAATAAATATAAAAAAAATATATTTTTTAATTAATCATAATTTAAAAAAAGCATAGTATTATGTAAAATGCTCACGAATTTAAATCATTTAAAAAAAAAACCGCATAAAAAAATACTTTAAAATGCCCCAGTAGTTTCGGACTAAACAATGCGCCCTCCTGAAGCCCCTTAAGGGTTCAATTAAAACTACTCTTTTTTTTCTTTATTTTTTAGTATGAGAGTAATAAAGTGGGAACTCTGATTGCTAACTTGATATATGATTATTACGCTGGACCAGATTTATCTGAAGAAGAATTTGCATCTCGTCTCGGATGTCTAGTCAGAGATGATTTGAGTGGGACAAAGAATCTATTCCTTTATGGCGCCTCTTTAATGTCAATTGATACTTTACATAAGTATTTCACCTATTTAATATATCAAGTTTCAAATTACGCCAAAACAACAGAAATGCCATATCCGTTTCCTGAAAAGTTAGGCACAGAACCTATTAAATTTAAACAAACCAAAAATAAAAATAAAATGAAAGTGTCTGAGAATATGACAGAAAATGAAAGTAAGGAAAATAATTATTAGTTTATCTGGCCTATAAAATATTTATTTATATTTTAATTTCAAATTTAGATAATAAAGAAGATCCTCCTCAAGAAATTCCATCGGATCTATACAAAAGAACCACAGTGGATAATCCAAGCGTGGCTAAGGGATTTTTAGAAATTGCCCATCTCTTATGGACGTTAAATTCTGATCGATTATATAAAGAGAAGAATTCAAGGAAAAAACTTTACAGCACAGTCGTATCATTTCTTCCTAATTTATTGAAATTTTATAAGGTTGGTTATTTTATTTTTTATTTTTATTAAATTATAAATATAAAAAATAATTGAAATCCTTTTTCAGGGACATAAACTGATTGTAGATGTTTTGTCTATTGCTTCTTTAGTACCTTATAGTATTATTGAAAAGACGATCGATATTTCAGTTATTAATATATGTACAGATCTAATTAAATCATTACCTGATACACTTGTACATGAGAGTTTAGACATTGTCTCTATTCTGTGCAATTGGAAAAAAGCTTCCCTTATTTTTAAAATTGCAACTGGTTGGCTCACTTTGAAAGAACAATACTCTTCACTTATTGAAATCAAAACGGTATGTGATATTTTTTTTCTAATTATATATGTTACGCCGGATTGGCGAAATTGCCTATTTCATTAAATCGGCAAAATTTTGCCGTTTTCGTGAAATCAGCAAGCACTGCCGATTTCACGAATTAGGCAATTTTATGCCTATTTCACGAAATAAGCAACGCCAGTAGCGCATTATGTGCGTTTATTTTTGCAACTTTTCTTCGCACACGCATAGAACAATAGTTGGGAGACCGAAGAATAAGGGAAATGGATGAATATAGGTCTCTTTAAAGGTGGAGCTCAAATAGCTCGAAATTTTAACATTCTTGAATCAAATATTAAAACTATTTCATTTCTCAATTATATTTACCACCTAAAAAAACATAAAATGGAATGGTTGAAATTATTAGGATAATTAATCAAATGAAGTAAAAAATTAATTAAAAAATCTTTTATTATTCAACTTTTGATTTCGGAAAAACTGTGACTCAATCAAGGAGAAACGGATTATGTGGTAATAATGGTTTATAATATTTTAGCTTATGGAGAATTTTAACATTCTTAAATCAAATATTAAAACGATATAATATTTATAACAACTTGCATGGTCTAGTCTGTTTCGGTCCTTTGCAGTAACGTTCTCTTTAGGAAAACAAATTTAAATCAACTTTACGAAACTCACAGATTTGGTCCCAAAAGCTAATCGAACCTAAGCTGTGAGTCCCTTAAAGTTGATTTGAAATTTTTATTTCTAAATAGAACCTTACTGCAATGGACCGAAACAGACCAGACCCTGAAAGTTGTTTTAAATATTATTATATATATGTATATATATTTGAAGAATTTAAAGTGGCTGTTGTATTTAAACAGTAGATAGGAAAGGAGAATGCAGCCAGGTATTGAGTCCCCACGAAATTAAACTCTCTGTTCAGGAAAAAGTTTCCGCTTTTAAGAGAAAAAAACCTTCCTCCTCCAAAATAGTAGGAATTATAAAAAAAATAGAAAAATTAATTAAATATGGGAGGTGGTTAAAAAATTGTTATTATTATAAATAATTATTAAAAAAAAAAAAGTTTGATTAATCAAAAACAACTTTGTATCTCTGACTTGGCGTTCTGTATATATGACTGATAAGCATTGCATTGTATTTTTGTACAAACAATTAATGTATAATAATACAGACTTTATGACAACTCCACTATTGACTCAATGCTTCGCTATTTGAGTTCATACTCTCAACTATTGGACTGAGGATGGTTTTATCTCATTAAAGCCGAAACTGTTTCCTGAACAGAGAGTTTAATTTCGTGGGGACTCAATACCTGGCTGCATTCTCCTTTCCTATCTACTGTATATATATATATATATATATCGTTTTAATATTAGATTTAAGAATGTTAAAATTGAAGCTACTTTTGCTTTTTCTCCATAACCTAAAATATTATAATCCAATATTACCCCATAATCCGTCCGTCTCTCCTTGAATGTGCCATAGCTTTCCAAAATCAAAAGTTAGATAAATAAAAGATTAAAAAAAAAAAAATTTAATTCATTCTGTTAATTATCGTAATAATCTCAGCCAAGATTGCATTTACAAGTTTATTTAGATGCTAAATATATAATCGAGAAATGAAAAACACGAAAAAGCAAATGGCTGCTTTTTTTATAAAATAGGCAAAACTAACAACAAATATTGCCTAATACGTGAATTCGGCAGAGAGCTTGCCGAATTGACAAAAACGGCAAAATTTTGCCGATTTCATGAAATAGACAATTTCGTCAATTCGGTGTAACATATATAAACACAACTTTAAATATACTTCCTATTGAAGTGATTTGTAAACTATCTAAATTAAAACAAAGTTCCTACTTATTTTCAGCTAAAATCTAATAAAAGAAGAACACGTTCGATTGGTGAAAAACCGAAGCCTTTACTTGCTCTCGCTCTTATTGATCAACTTTTATCATACATTCCAAATAAAATGAATGTTATCGAAGATAACACGGTGGATTTAATAAGATTCATGAATGTCTTTGAGGAAATCAAGGTATGGTAGTAATAGGAAGTTCTAAGATAGTAGAAATGTGCTTTAATGTAAATATTTCGGCCTTTTTAAGATGATGATATCATCAACATTTATTTTTACTGAAAACATCATCCCATTAACGTCGAAAATTTACGTTTTTATAAATCATCTCTTTCAATGTTTTGGATTACTGATTTAAACCAAAACACAAAATCATCTATCAAATCTTAAATTATGGTATATTGGTTTCTTTAGATTATATAGAGACTTTTTAAATTAAACAATCATCTAATTATAGATAAATAAATACCACAAGGTTAAGTTACAAAAGGATTTTATTTTAGATTATGCGCATTTCGATATTTTTACGTACGTCATTTTCAGAGCTATGACACAAACTATTATCCTATTAACGTCGAAATGCGCATAAGCTAAAATAAAATCCATTTGAAACTTAACCTAGGGTTATTTATTTATCTATAATTAGATGATAATTTAATTAAATTTAATGAATGTTTCAGCTAGTGCCAACGGTGAATTCTTTGGATTATATAGAGACTTGTTAGAAACCACCAACTATTTCAAAAAGAGATCTTATCTAGCTAGTATTAAAGTAGAGTGGGGGATTATCAGACCGTTTAATTTGGACTTAGGCGTTCTTATATTTTTTTAAAATGATGATTTAATATAGGTTTTTTTTTATTTCAGAAACAAATGATTCAAAATATTCAAGATGACCCATTAAAACCACCGAGTCAAATATTTTCACACGCCTGGAGTCATTATATTAAATTTTTGCAATTACTCAAAGACGTGGAAGGTTTTGATCCAACCAAATCATACAAAGAACTCTTGGAATGGTGTATAGAGTATGTATTATTTAACTTCTAGTTTCTTGGGATTTCTCTTACCTATATATGTTATAAAGGGAGAAAGTATTGCGATCATGTCAAAAATTCGATGTCGGAATTTTGATGCATGTACATGTTTTGAGTCCAAAAAAATTGGTCTGTCTGTTTGTATTTGTGTAACCTTTTTAAGCATGAAGGAATTGAGCTATCGGATTGAAATTTTATATTTAAGTTAGGTACCCTCCCGGACTGCGCAAAATAATCGATTATTCACCGATTATTTTCTTAAAAAAAAAAATAATCGATTATTTCGATTATTTTTTGAAAAAAATGCGTTTTAAAAGATCAGATGAGATTTGTACATAAAAAACAAAAGGTAAAATGATTTTCGCGGAAGGGGAAAAAATTTTCTGCAAGGCGGAAAAAAAATAATTTTCCCAATTTTCCGCAAGGGGAAAAAATCCGATTATTTTTTTTTTTCATATTCGATTATTTTTTTTCCATAATCGATTATTTTTTCGTCCGTCCGAACCCAATAATCGATTATTTTTCCATAATCGATAATCGATTATTTTATCCATAATCGAACACCCTCACTCCCGGACACTCAAAATAAGTTTTTGGACAAAATCGATCAAAAAGTATTAGTACTGAAAAAGTACTTTTTATAGTTTTTTCGATTTTCTCAAAATTGGCTCTAACGATTTCGATTAAATTTCATAAATCAATTATTTTTTAGATCCTCTTTAAAATATACGAGTATATTTTCATTTTGCCCTGAAAATTGTTTGAAGCACACTTTACTGATGTAGGATTTCAGATTTTTTTCAATTCATTTTTCGGGCTCTTCCTTCCATAGAGCCAATGTTAAATCCCTATGGGGATGTAAATTTCGATTCATAAGGGGGCCCCGGGACCCCTTTGGAACATTTAAAAAAATGTTTTCCAATTCTTATGTTTTTTATTTCTTTTTTTTACAGGCAATTGATTCCAGCGGTACCTAACGTTCTCCCTCTACCGCCTATTACATCTTTACCCTGCTGTGTAATATTACTTCAAGATGTCTTTGAATTTACTCCAATTGCCATATCATTAGACAATGAAAATTATGAAATTTTGCTAAAATTAGCATTTCTGTGTAAAACTGCTTTGTCAACAGGTAAAATTAAAATTTTTGTTTTTAAGATAATACCTTAATATAATTTTATTTTTATTTTCTTTTAGTTTATGGAATATTTTTCGTATCGGGCTCTTGTACCTTACTAAAACATTTTCTAGAAACATCTCAACATATTGTCATTCCAAGTCTTTCAATAATAGGATTAAGCTTCCTAACGTTAGTTAAGAATAAATTTCAACCGCCAGATCTCGATCACTACATACCAGTAATATTTTTTTATTATATATATATATTTTAGTTATAAGAAATATGCATTTTAGTATTCCAATTATTCAAAACTAGGTGTACTGTAAATTCATACGTACACAAGTTCTTAAAAAATTTTTCTGCACATTTATTCCAATATATTCAAAATTTTTTTAAATTTGTATGCTTTTTATTACTTCTTGTTATTGACAATTCAGCTAGTATTCTAGATAATAATTAATTGAAACGGTCAATGGAATATAGTCATAAGCCACAATACATTAGTTTCGAGATATTGAAGGGATATTTAAAGAATGCGTTGGCATAAATATCTCAAAAATGACAAAATTGTGGCTTATGATTAGGGCTCGGATTTATAGGCACTGAAAATCTTTAAAATAGGCAGGCAACTAAGCTCTAAAAATTATTAAAATAGGCACTTAAAAAGGCATTATTGTAAAAATAGGCACTTAAAAGGCATTATTTAAGAAATAATATAAAAAAATTTAAAAAATTGATGTCTTATTTTTGGTAATCTGGTGTGACTGGTCGCACAGCACACACTTTTTTCTTAATTTCGGTAATTTAAAGGCGCATTCTGTACTTGTTTGCCAGCATATAAATACAAATCAAATTTTTAAGTACTAATTTTTAAAATTTTACATTAAAAATAAATTTTTTTTTTTTTTTTTTTTCGAAAAAAAAGTATTTTTTTTTCAAATCTCGGGGGGGGGGGGGTATTTGAACTTAAAATAGGCACCAAAACCCAGAATCGGCCAAAATAGGCATTAAGGGCACTAACAAATGCCTCTTCTTTTATTAAGAATTTCATGAAACGTATACATATCATATTGGCCTAAATTTTAAGCCATAAATTAAAAAAAGGCAAATAGGGCGAAATCCGAGCCCTACTTATGATTTTATTCCACTAAGCCCTTATAACTTGAATTAATTAATATAAAAATTAATTTTTACTTTTTTTAGAACTATAAAAAAGTAAGAAAAGATTTAGGAAATAGCCTGAGCCATATTTGTAATGGACTCGGACCGTTCGAGAGTCACGTATTAACCATTATAGAAGTCGTATTTAGATGTTGTATTAATCCAATTTTTGATCGAATTCAAGAGGATGATGATATTTTAAAAAAGGATAATATAGATGAACTCCCATTTTGGACCAAATACTTTCTTCTCATGTTAAAACAGAATATAATATATGCAGATGGTTTTGGTGCCACAATAGTAAATCAATTACTTAGAAATAAAAAATTAAGGGTAAGTAATCATTTTTTAATCTTCTAAATAAAATAGTTCAGATTTATTTCCAACATCTTTTTAGAAAATAAGTAACAAAAATTATTTTTATTTTTAGGATAAACTTTGGTTTTTATCAACTTTAAGTTTGGTTTATACATTAGCCCATGAACATTGTTCAATACCTGTAAACAGAATTAAATTGGCTTGTGATGTCATAAAAAAGATTCATCCTCAAGTATTTCCAGAAAAGACCGAGAAAGAAGAAGATGAATCAACATCTGCAGAGGATGAGATTGATGAGTAAGTAGTTCTTTGTTTTTTTAGGACGAACTTGTTTATTCGGATAAACTGGTTTCTCCTAACGCACTTGGGATAAACTAGTTCTTTAAAAACTATAAAAGTTAGAGCCAAGACATTTTTTTCAAAGGGATGCACGAATGTAATTTCGTTAGGAAAAATAGTCCACCCACACTATATGCGGTAGATAAAATCATGAAGTTTTTCTTAAGGCTGAACACACATCAATTGAGCAAAATGCTCAATGCCAACACACAACGATTACGCAAAATGTTTTGTCATTGAGCGTTTTTGCTTTTTTTGGCATTTTTTGCTCAATGGCCGAACATTTTGTCCAATGCCAACGCACACCGATTGAGCCAAACGCTCAATGAAAAAACATTTTGTTCAATGATGTCGAATCATACTCAATTGTCTTTTGCCTCCTCGGTGTGCATCGACCCATAGAAAAGCATTGAAAAAAAAAACAGTTTTAGGCACTATTTAGGTACTATAGTCAAAAACTTTTTTGCTCAATTGGTGTGGGTTCAGCCTAAGAATCTGGAACTACACGACAAAACTTGACGTTGAGTGTTCATGAGGGTAATTAACTCACTGACTAGTCGGGCTTCTAGTATATATATATTATTACTATATATATCAATATATAGTTTCTGGACAAGTGGTGCTATTGAATTTTCACTCGCTCAACAAGTGAATTTATTATAAAATAAAGAAATAAAATTTTATTAAAATTTTTAACTTGTTAAAAAAGTGTGAAAATTTAATAGCTTTACTTTTTCAGAAAGTTATAGAATATAGATAATTTTAGGCTGATTGTTAAGTTTAAAGTTTCATTTGAGATATTATTTGAATAACTTATGACTTTAAAAAAATTTAAAAAAATCTTAAACTGTCATATTCTTATCTTATCTCATTAACAATTGGATTATTTTTATTTGGTATGACGTTAGAGAAGTCTAACCCAGGAGGATTTTAAAAACACTAAACCATTTACGTGTATTATCTATTGCCTCTCAACTTCATTTTTATTTATAAATTTTTAATTTTTTTTTTTTTTAGGATATATAGAGATGAAAGTGAAAAAATGATTGTTGAAATCAAAAGGAAATTTGAAATAACTAATATTTAAGCTATAACTAATATTGTTTAATAAATTATTAAAAGTGCAAATAAATATTAAATGAAAAGATTTTATGTTGTAGAAAATCTTTGCAAATATAAATTCTAATATATTTTAATTACTAAAAATTTTTAAAACTTGATATGTCAAATAAATAATTTTTTTTTTTGAATTTGTTTTTACTTTTATGGTAAGCTTATGTTATATTGTATAAGTAAATTTTTTTGAAATCAAGAATCGATAGCTTTTTTTTTTCATCGTTCTCTTTCACTCCAAATTGGAAACCCAGCAGCTCCCCATCAATGTTTATTTACATGAATACCAACGAGCCCACCAAGTCCCTTTGAGTTGTATAATTTGAATATCATGGGATATTTATTGCTTGTCTACTGGCTCCTGACTGCCGGGAATAACCGAGTATGAATTATAAACGTATTTCTGACAGGAAAAAGCAGCCAATAAAAAATTGCACAGAATATTATCTGTTGTTTGTTTAAATAGAATTTTTCATTTGTCTTCTTTATATAAAATTTTAAAAATAATAATGTCTATTAATTTGTAAAATAAACACCGTCATCCCATTGCAAAACAAATTATTTTCTCTTTGAAAAAATTGTTTAAAATATTTTTATAAGAGAAAAAATCGGCTATTAATATATACAGTAGAACCTCGCTTAGCACCACTCATAACTAGTAACTGGCATAACGAGCAAAACAAATTGTTAAAGAATGATTTGCTTAACGAGCGACGTTTCGCATAACGATTGGCGAGGAGAGGGGAAGTCCCGGATTGTGCGCATGTTACATCAGTCTGTGTCATGCCCCCCCCCCCCCCCCCCCAAAGGCTATAAAATTCTATATTATTCTTAAATAAAATATTTCAAAATATATCGACTAGTATATAATCTGTACAAAATTAAACAATTAATTAAATAAAATATCTTTTGGCCAAATTTAAGTATTTGTAAGTAAATTTTAATTAAAAATAAAGTTTTCCCCCAAGAAAAAGTTGAAATGAAGCCACTGGGGGGGGGGGGGGCGGATAGCACTATTGAGACAATGTTATTGTTTCGCATAACGAGTGTGCGGCTTTACCAGTATGATTCTGGATCGAATTATGCTCGTTAAGCGAGGTTCCATTGTATTTTGAACAAAATCGTCCAAAAAGTATTAGTACTTTAGATGAACGACAAATGAAAATGCTGGAGGTATTTTCAGGCCAAATTTTATTCCCCTATACAGTCAACGTTTCGGGGGACCAAGGGCGGATCCAGAGGTGTTTCTCGGGGGAGGTAATCTGGTGTGACTCGTCGCACAGCACACTATTTTTTCTTAATTTCAGTAATTTAAAGGCGCATTCTGTACTTGTTTGCCAGTATATAAATACAAATCAAATTTTTAAGTATTAATTTTTAAAATTTTACATTAAAAGTAAATTTTTTTTCGAAAAAAAGTATTTTTTTCAAATCTCGGGGGGGGGGTAATTACCCCCTTTACCCCCCCCCCTTGTATCCGCCCTTGCGGGGAACTCAACCCCTCCCTTCATCAGGACTCTAGACATGTACAAAGCCAAACATACAGCTTAGTTTACTCTCACTTTCTTTTTTTTTTGTGTTACATACATTTGGATGTACTAGTATGAAACACAAAAAAATAAAAATAAAGATGCGAGTTATTTTAATGTAAACTAAGCTGTATGTTTGCCCTTGTACTTGTCTAGAGTCCTGATGAAGGAAGGTGTTGAGTCCCCCGAAACGTCGACTGTATCATGTGTTCATCTATCTACTCCAGGCTTTCCCAATCAAAAAAAAAAATAAATTAAATAAATAAATAAATGTAAATAAATAAATAAATGTAAATAAATAAATAAATAAAAAATCATTATTAGTACTTTACAGAAGTACTTTTTCAGTTTTTTTCGAATTTCTCGAAATTGGCTTTAACAAAATTTTCAATTATTTTTTACATGCTCTTTAAAAAGTATATCAGTAAACTTTTTCTTGAAAATTATTTGAAATACACTTTACTGATGTACTGTTTCGGTTTTTCAGATCATTTTTAAAATGTATATTCTAATTTTGTCCTGAAAATTGTTTGAAGTATACTTTACTGTTGTAGTATTTCAGTTTTTACTTTCTTTTGTTTCAAATTTATTTTCCGGCTCTTTCTTCCATAGAGCCATTGTTAAATCCCTATGGGAATTCGCATGTATGTAAATCCCCTTTAAAAGTTTTTACACATTTAAAAGCCTATAGAAATTTTGAATCAATTGACTTTTTTACTTTTTTTTACTTATGAATGTGGTCAAGTTTGGAACTAAGGTGCTATGAGAAACTAAATATATATCGACACAAAAAAATCTGGTGCAAACAGTCACACCAGATTTTCTTTTATTTTATTTCCCGTCTTCTGATGTTTCGTTCCCGATAGGAGTAAATAAAAGAAGTCTTTTAGAATCCATAAACTTAGCAAAAATACATTATTAAGTTAATGTTAGGGGGAAGTACAGTACAACAGGTGAAAGTAGCTAGCAAATTTTTTGCTGCGGGTATTTAGAAAATGCATTTTTTCATTTTATTTTATTTATTTACTAATTTTTATTATAATGATATCTACTTAGAAAGACAGAGCGGCATGACATAACAAACTACTGATTTTGTTCTTTCTCTCTCTAAAACCCCCATCAAAATGAGATAGCTTCGGGCAGACAAGTTGTTTACCCAGGCCCTTATAACACCCACATAAATTTGATATGTCGCATTGCAAAGTCAAGAATTCGAGATGATATTAAAAATTTAATTACATTTAATCGCTTTAAATATTACACTTGATACTGAGGCTGGAATTAAGAAGATTAAGTTGACTGGAAAACAAATTTCCAATTATAACAAAACAAAAGGAATAGAATTAAATTCAAATAAATTGTTTAGGGATTTGAAGGCGAGTCAAAAAACAACAACACTCAACTGAACTCGCAGGCCCATTAAAAAATTTAATTTCATTGAAAGAAATTCGTAGATCAACATATAAGTTGATAAGGATTTTTTCCTTTAAAATGTGTTAATAAACTCGGTTAGCTCGGTTTTTTTCACAAATATGTTTATTAAAGGTGTTGTGGTATGTAGAATTATTATTATTATTATGGGGTTTTTAATTATTATAGACCACATTTGCATTAATTATTTATTAAAAATATAAATACTGTACAGTGATTTATTAAAAATATAATAAATTATATTAATTATTTATTATAATATAATATAAAAAATTTATTTATTTTTAATTATTTATAATAATAATAATATAATATAAAAAATTTATTATATTTTTAATTATTTATAATAATAATAATATAATATAAAAAATTTATTATATTTTTAATAAATACAGTATTTATATTTTTAATAAATAATTATTAACAAATGTGGTCTATAATAATTAAAAACCTCCATAATAATAAAGTTTCTCGCTTTTATTCCAACTATCATATTTCCAAAACAGTAGATCCATTTTTTTTGTTCACTAAATCCAAAAGCATATATTCAATCATACTTTGGGTGATCAAATTTGTGATTAAAGATAACCTTGAATAATTTGAACTAATTTTTTTTATAAAATATAATAAAAGATACTTTTCAGAGATGAGAATAATTATTATTAATTAAAAAGTAAAAAACAGACAGAATATTCGTACATGAAAATACGAGTATATCTTAAACAAAAAAATTCAATAAATTTTCGCGAAGGATAGGGATAAAAAAATTTGATTCAAAAAAGAAATCAATTTTTTTTACTCTAGGCCTTGGGATGCCCAAAAAAGACTCCCGAATTCGGGAAAAAAAAAATAAATTAAAATCAACCAATCTTCGCTCTTTTGAGATTAATTACGCCTATATAGAAATTGATGCTTGAGGTGTCTAATTTCTGATTAAATTAAAATTTAAGACCATTCACTATCATTTTACTTTGAAATTGAACTAAATTTGAAATGTGATAGACCATATAGTGCCAAATAAAAATAAATAAACACTTTATAGTGTATAATATACTATGCAAGTTCATATAAAATTCTCACTTAGTCATATACAAATTTGGTACTTTTCGGCCATCTGGGCTCTTATTACAGCTAAATAAACTAATATAAAAGATCCGTAAGATAATTTTTATAACTTAATGAACCATTTAAGGCAGCGTTTTCCAAACTGTGGGGCGCGCCTCCCTAGGGAGGCGCGGACTAGTCTAAGGGGAGGCGCGAATATTGGCCACCATGATCAATTTTCCAAATGATTGCTAGTTTTATAAATAAAATAATAAAATTTAGAAGTTTCTGAGACGGAGGTTTTAATTAATATTGATAAATAAAAAAAATATTTTTATAGAAATTTATATTTTTTAGTATTAAAAATTTTTGTTTTTGTATTTTTTTATTAAATGTGTGTGTGGGGGCCGTCATACGATTTTTCGTAATATGCATAATATTTTTAAGGGAGGTTAAAGTTTGGAAACCACTGGCCTAAAGTAAGACTCATTCTAGAAAATTATACTATGTGTAAAACCCAAAGGGAAGTTTTTCAGGGTTTTAATTATTTTCTGACTAGATGCAAAGCTCGCCGAAGGCGATAGCATTGTTAATTATTTTATTTATTAAGATTGGATTTCAAATGGCTTAAATAAGAATGCCTGGACCCCAAAATATATATATTCTTAATAACTACAAATAATATTTTCCATCTACTATTTAATGTGAAAAAAAGATTGGATTAGGGGTTGAAAAATTAAAAAAAATGTTGTTTTTTTTATTTTTTTTTAGCTAAATCGAAACAAAATAAATAGAAAACAATCGAAAAAATAGCGTTGATTATTATTGTTATTAAGGGGGATGAAGGGTTGATTATTTAAGAAAGGCCTTGGAATATTCCAAATCACTTGTTGACATTTTTTTCCATCTCTAAATATAGTTAGATTAGAGCAAAAGGAATTTTTTTACTTTTAATAAAAAGGGAATTGTTATTTTCATCTCTTTATTCCTATCGAAAGAGAGACAAGTCTCTCTCAGTCGAGTCGGTGGCCGCGCGGCAGGCGCGCCCAGCTGCTCTGTTTTTTTTTTTTAGTTGTGTTTAAAGTGAATCAAAGTGAATAATTAATATAGTGCAACCCTCCCTGACCTCACCGTCAACCAGCACACCCTCTTGAGAGTCTTATTAAAGGTAATTATTATGCATTTTATCGTTGAAAAAAGAAAATGATAGAAACAAATAATTTGACTGCGAAAAAGAATTCTTTTGAATATGAAATTAAATATTTGTATTTCCCTAAGGGTAGAGGGAGGATATAAGCTATTAAAAGGGGGAGGGGGAGTGTAGGTGTCATTGAAAAAAAAATTAGTTTTTTTTTATCTTTTCTTAAGTCACCATTATTTACAATTATATTCTTCTATATTTTTGTTAATCAAATTTCCTTAATATACTTTTACACAGGGGTGGATTAAAGGTTGAAAATTAAAATAAAATAATTTCAAAATAAAATAAAAATTAAAATAATTTTTTATAAATGTATTCAAATTATTTTGAGAGTAATTCGCGGTGAAGGCTCGCATTTCCTTAAAGGGGGTGAGGGGGGGAGATATGAAGGCATTAACCAGGGGGGTTAATGCCCCATCCCCTGTAATGCATAGAGATTTTTTTTTAAAAATACTTTTACTAAAAAATAAGTGCATTCCGTTTGAGTTAAAATTTATATTCAATATTTAGCAAATAGCATAGTGGGGCAGAAACATTTTAATGTCATTCTAAAATTTCTTATTACTGGGGCGGAATTAATTTTTGAATATTTCGAAACTCTCATAAACAGATAATAATAACACTGGGTAACTTAGGAACCCATAGAATGCCCGGCAGAATTTTGTAGGGATTTTTTTCATTAGATAGAAAAGTAAAATATGATTAGTCCACTTAGAATTTTACTGGGGTGAGTTGCCGCATCTTTTTGTATATCGAACTAATCTCAATTCGGATTTGAATTTTTACTTTCTCTTACCTATATCTATAAGTTAATATACATATATATATATATATAAAGAGAAAGTATTGGATTCATGTCAAAAATTCGATATCGAGACTTTGATGGATATACACGTTTTGAGGTCCACTGAATCCAAAAAGTGGTTTTCTTGACATTGTCTCCGTCTGTGTCTCTGTTTGGGTTCAATTTAAAGCATGAAGGAATTGAGGTATGAGGTTGAAATTTTTTATTCAATTTAGGCACCCCCCTAGAGCGTGAAAATAAGATTTGAGACAAATATTTTTCTTCAGGAATGAAAGTTAGAAAAAACGAAGCCAGAATTCTTTCTTTAAAAAATAAAACAGCTTACCTTTCGACTTTGGTAAAAGCCATCCTCGGAGCTGTTAGTGGTCATCCGAGGATGACTTCTAACAAGACCGGAATGTTAAAATATATTTAAAAAAAAAAATGCTGGCTTCGTTTTTTCTATCTTTCATTCCTGATGCAAATTCCACCAGCCATAAAATACCCTTATACCAGCGTTTCAAACTGTGAGGCGCGGACTAGTCTAAGGGAGGGGCGAATATTGGCCCCCAGGACCAATTTTTCAAATGATTGCTAGTTTTAATTTAAATAAGAATAAATAAAAAAATATTTTTATATAAATTTATTTTTAGCATAAAAAATTTTTGTTTTTGTATTATCTTATAAAATGGGGGGGGGGGGAGAGGAGAGGCGTCATAAGATTTAATTAATTAAAATCTTTCTTAACCAAAACAAAAGAAATAGCACTACTAAAAGTACCGCTGTAGACTGATCGCTCTATTTCATTTTTTAACTTGAGACATTTTCTTAATACTAATCGTAATTTAAACATATTTAGACATTAATATAAAATATTATTAAAAAACTTTTAACACTTAAAAAAAAAAATTTCCAATTCTTATGAAGTTTTGTATTTATTTAAGATTCTCTATTGTGTTTAAAATATCAAAATATGAAATTAAAATTTTGAAAAATAACCAGAGTTTATTTCAAGCAGTAAACATTTAAAATACACAGAGCCTATGGAAATTTTTGAATCAATTGAGCAAGCAGTGGCGTAGCGATGGGGGGGGGGGGCAAGGGGGGTCATCATGCCCCGGGCGCAACTAGAAAATTTTTGACTTCGGGCCCCCCCCCCCCGAAAAAAATTTCTATATACGCCCCTGTATAATATTATATGGTTTTCGAATGAGGGGAGGCGCTAAAAAGGCATTGTGCCGCGGGCGCGAGTCTTTGCTAAAATTGTCATTATAAATTGATTTCCTCAAATCCCATTTCCATTATTAGCAAGCTGAAAAAGGCCTTTTGTTAATTAAATTTTATGCATTAGAAGGTCACACTGACCACACCTCTCTAAAAATGAATAATAGCAATACTAAGAATTTTTTAATTCTTTTATTTAATATTACATTACACTCAGTCTAAAAATCGAATCAAAAAGAAATCTGGTGTGATTATCGCACAGCTCACAACTAATCGGTAATTGAAAGCTGTTTTCTGTGCTTGTCACACCAGATTTTTTGTGTCAACGTGTTAGTTTCCTAAATATTTTTCGAGATCTATATATTTGAATAAGATAATAGTATTCAAAATACCTCGATTCGGACTAAACAAGTCATAGATATATCTATGGTTTTTTTTTTTTTAAGACGATGTAAATAATTAAAGTTTTGTATAATATTTAAATTAAAACAAATATTCAGTTTGATGACCATGTTGTCTTCATTGATTATGTTGTTTACTCTTTTATGTAGATAACCGATGTTTACGGATAAGGATTTAATAATTAATTTTATCAGAAAAAAAAAGATAATGACATTAATATTTTAAGAAATCTTTCATGTTATATATTTTTTAGAAAATTTGAAAAATGGATGAAACAAATTATAAGGTTAAAAAATTGAAATGGACCATTTGAAAAAAAAAATTTTAATTCTTTGAGGATTGTGTTCCTTTCCTATTTTGTCTCAAGCAATTTTACTCTTTTAAATGATATTAGGAGCAAAAATAAATATAAAAAATCTGGTGTGACTTAACGCACAACATATTTTTTTGTGTTGAGATATATTTAAATAGGGGGGTAGGCGACTCCCTAGGATAAGAGTAGTCCATCCGCCGCTCTTGGTCACAGTGGGGTAGCGAGCTTAACTCGCGCCCGGGGCACAATGCCTTTTTAGCGCCCACCCCCTATTCGAAAACCATATAATATTATACAGGGACGTATATAGAAATTTTTTTCGGGGGGGGGGGGGGGGCCGAAGTCAAAAATTTTCTAAAATCATTTTACCTTTTTTTTTAGGGAGGTTTTTTTTTTTTTTTTAACTTAATTAAATGGCCGTCGGAAAACCCATTTGGCCAATGGCAAAGTAAGTGTGTTTCAGATATAGGAACCCAAGAAAAAAAATTTTTTTTAATCGGGGAATATATCTGACTTCTTATTCTCCGAGATCCTTATACACACTGGTTCACAAATTGTAAATGTGACCAGTGATTCTGGTCTCGGTTTTTTAGGGAGGTTAAATTTTGCGAATTTTTTCCCCTTTTTTTTGTTGGATCAAATGTTTTCGTCACGCGGAAAATTTTTCCCCCGGATATTAAAATTATTTTTTGTTTTGCGGACCATTTGGCGCCCCTTTGTGAGTTGCGCCCGGGGCATGATGACCCCCCTTGCTCCCCCCCCCCCCCCATCGCTACGCCACTGTTTGGTCAATTGATTCAAAAATTTCCATAGGCTCTGTGTATTTTAAATGTTTACTGCTTGAAATAAACTCTGGTTATTTTTCAAAATGTTAATTTCATATTTTGATATTTTGTACACAATAGAGAATCTTAAATAAATACAAAACTTCATAAGAATTGGAAATTTTTTTTTTAAGTGTTAAAAGTTCCAAATCGAAATTAACATACATAATTTTCAAAAAAATTTATCAATTATTGTCCTATATTCTAAATACAAAATTCCTATATTCAGCTGATAACAAGAAATAAAATGTGCTGTTAATTCTTATACATATATTATATTAATCTATCATAAGCCGATTTTTTTTTAATTACTTCAAAGATAAAAATAGCTTATTTAAATAAAAAAACATGGAATATATTAATTTAAACCAATATATGGATATAAATTCATATATAAATAATAATAATCCCACGTTTATACCAATCAAATCGGATTGGGATTTCATGAAATTAATCCCATCAACGCAAGCGATGCTAAGAGATTTTTATATTATTTTAAATTAATTATGGTGTAGATAGTTATCAGTGGAGTACCGAGGGGGGGCGAGGGGGGCGGTCCGCCCCAGGCCCCGTCCGGGATAGGCCCCCATATATTTATAAAAAAAAAATTTAATGAAAATTTTCCTTTGAAAGGCCCCGGGGCCCTCAGGGCTCAAGTAAAAATGGGAAAATTTAGATAAAAAAAAAAGAAAATTTAATAAAAATTTCTCTTTGAGAGGCCCCGGGGCCCTTGGGGCTCAAGTAAAAACAAAATTTAATGAAAATTTCCCTTTGAAAGGCCCCGGGGCCCTCAGGGCTCAAGTAAAAACAAAATTTAATGAAAATTTCTCTTTGAGAGGCCCCGGGGCCTTCAAGGTTCAAGTAAAAATGGGAAAATTTAGATAAAAAAAAAAAGAAAATTTAATAAAAATTTCTCTTTGAGAGGCCCCGGGGCCCTTGGGGTTCAGGGATATACGGTATTTTAAAAATATTTTTGTGTATGGAGGAGAAGGATATTTAAAGATGACCACCCACCTCCAAGAAAAAAAAAATTCAATATAAGGCCCCCTCTTCTAGTTCCGCCCCAGGCCCCCAACTTCCTCGGTACGCCTCTGATAGTTATAAAAGATATATTAGTCCTGTGAATAATTTTATATATTTTATTTTAAAAGACTTTTAGAAGAACATATTTAAAGACCATACTGGTGTTTTTCAAAAATATTTCAACAAAAACTACTTAAAAATTTATTTAGAATACCTTTTACATAGATAACTTATTAAGAGGATATATCTCTATTTATCCAATTTTTACTTTCTCCTACCCTATATATGAAATATATATATATATATATATATATAGATATGTAAAAAAATTCGATGTCAAGATTTTGATGGATATACATGTTTTGAGGTCCCCTGAGTCCAAAAAAGTGGGTCCCGCAATTGGTCTGTGTGTGTGTAACGATTTTTAGCATGAAGTAATTTAGCTACCGGATTGAAATTTTATATTTAAGTTAGGTACCCTCCCGGACACTCAAAATAAGCTTTTGAACAAATTCGGTCAAAAAGTTCTAGTACTTTACTGATGTATTTTTTCAGTTTTTTTTTCTTTTTTTTTTTCAATTTTTTCAAAATTCGCTCAACCAAAATTGTTTAAAATTCAAAAATCAATTATTTTTTACCTGCTCTTCAAAATGAATATTCTCATTTTGCCCTTAAAGTGTTTTGAAGGTACACTTTACTTTTGTACTTCATAGGAAAAAGTAAAGATTTTTTTCAGTTTTTTCGATTTTCTCAAAATTCGCTACACCGAAACAGTAGAAAGAAAAACCAATGACTGTATCAGTGGGGCCAATAACAATGTTTTTA
This sequence comes from Euborellia annulipes, assembly GCA_023213315.1. NCBI lineage: Eukaryota > Metazoa > Arthropoda > Insecta > Dermaptera > Anisolabididae > Euborellia > Euborellia annulipes. The sequence goes on from JAKCPI010030908.1 coordinate 137,697, forward strand.
ACACTTTTTTGGCTTTTGTGCCTTTAAAAAAAAACGGATGAAAAATATTCAATTATCTGTATTGAGTCAGAATAACTGTAGTTGTAGAATTCCTATAGAAAATTTTCAAGTTGATTGCTTTGTTGACCTAGCAGAAATCAAGTGCAATATTAGTCTCGAGTTCAAAGATTCGTTTTCTGTTCTAGGAGTGACAATTACACCTGATCTCTCCTGGAGCACCCACATCTCTTCTGTCGTTAAATCCGCAAGGAAATTAGGTTTCCTATTCAAAACGAAGCGTTACTTTTCCTTCCAACAACTCCTAACTCTCCATAAAGCCCAAATTCGGCCGTGTCTTGAATATGGTTCCCATCTTTGGCGCAGGGCGTCGAAAGACGCTCTCTCCTCCTTGGACGCCATACAGAGGCGTGAAATTAGACTGATCAATGATTCTACCCTCACCGCAACCCTACAGTCACTAGATCATAGAAGAAGCATGTCTGCACTTCTATAGGCATTACCATGCTCAATCCTCTGCCTAATTAAAATCAATTATGCCACCCAATGCAACATATACACGGAACACAACGGAGGCATCCTCCCAGCATCCCTATGCTGTTCAGATTTCGACTAATAGAACTAGTCAATTCCAGTCTTCCTTTGTCCCCATGACCTCCCGTGATTGGAACAAGCTCCATGCGTCATCTTCTCCAAAACATACAATCTTCAGACTTTCAAATCTAATCTCAACAGACATCTTTTCAGTTCCGCAGTTTAATTCCCCTTTTATGCTTCTCCTTTATTATCTTTATTTTTTTAACTATATTCTTCCTGGCTGCATGCGACCACTGGTCATTATAGGTCTTCGGACCTTATGCACTCATTCCAAAAAATATATATATATATATATATATTAAACTTAATTTTGTTTTAATTCAAGGAAGGGTGCCCCTAGTGACACGCCCGCTGAGACCAATCGAAAACTCAAAGCACTAGAATTGTTCTGCATAGAAAATGAACTCACTGTTAACCCCAGTAAAACTAAAATTATAGTGTTTCACAAGGGCCGGTTCTCTGGACACTGCGACTTCCGGTACATGGGGAATCCCATTGAATGTGTTTTTAAATATACTTACCTAGGCGTACCATTTGCTAGAACGGGTAAATTCCTGGAAGCCACGAAGAACTTCGCTAGCAGGGCTAATCTTGCCTCGGGGAGGGTGTTGGATCTCCTAGTAAAAAGTAAGTGCAGCTCCTGGGCAACTTGTAAAAGATTGTTTGACTCTCTTGTGTCTAATACACTGCTCTATGCTTCGCCTGTCTGGAGTTTGCGCTATTTGGAAAATATCGAAAGATCCCAACTGAGCTTTCTCAAGCGGCTTCTCTGCCTCCCTATAAATACTCCGGACGCCATTGTTAGACTGGAGACTGGCTGCGTGAGGATGTCCTATCTGGTGTTGAAGGCGACGTTGAAATGGTTACTGAAACTTTTAAACATGGATGAGTCGAGATACCCCAAGATATCTTTCCGGAAGCTCTGGTCCGCTCGTTCAGCCGGCTGTGTGGACTACAATTGGGTTTGCCAGGTTGAGGTTCTCCTTAGCTCGGCGGGGCTCGAGCGGGTGGATCTCCAGTGTCGGAACTCTGTTAGGGAGGCTTTGAGTCAGCTTTCATCGTTTGAGAACGTTTTACTCCAGAGGGATCTTCATTTCGTCGCCAACAGCAGATTTAACCCAATTTATAAATATCTCACCCCTGAGAATCGCGCACCATCTAGTCACCTGGAGTGGAGGATTGACTTCTTCATCAAGAGGGTCGTTTCCCAGCTAAGAACAGTCAATGCAGTCTCGATAAAATTCTCCTTCAACAGAATTCTCTATAGAATCGACCAGAGATTAGATTGCACCATCTGCAATTTGAGGGTCGTCGAATCTGTCCGACACATTCTCTTCGAGTGCCCAATATATGACTCATTGAGGGAGCATTATCTACCTGAGTTTGTTCGGCAGGGTGAAGGGTGGAGTGAGTTGGCTTCGTTTTTGGAGACGATATCCCCTGGCCGAGCCAGATCTTTGGCGTTTTTCATTAGGGAGGCGATGAGGCTGAGGTCCTTCGTCGTCAATGAGTGAATGAAAGGAGAGTGAATGATTATGCAGTTGTTGAAAATTTTGTCTCTCAAATTGTATGGAAGGGAAAAAGAAAGAAAAAGAAAACTGGTTTGAACTGTTTTGTCGTTGTTTGTTTATTTATTTGTTTTTTTTTTGTTTTTTTTTTTTTGTTGATTCTTTTAATTCTAATTGTCTGAGTGAATTGTAAGTAAAATTCGGAATCCATTTGATGGGACCAATGTCCTTAACAAATTGTAATTAAATAGAAATAGAAATAGGGTGCTCCTAGTGTTTAATGTTATTCCGTGAACTTCGAAAGATTGGGAAACTCTGCCCTAGAAGATCATTTTAAGCATATAAAATTCGGGTTCGAAATTTCAATGGGAAGTTGCCCAAATAGTGCGTGACAGACAGACAGACGGACATAAGCGAATTATATAAAGAGATATTGGTTACACCCTTCCCTTTCTCTCCTACTATACAATATTCCTACTTCTTCCATAATAATATTTTTGACTCTTCGTTGGTACGAAAAAAATATTTAAAAAAAAAAAAAAACAATTTATTTTAAAGTGATTATATATTGTAGGCTGAAGTATATAATCCAGCGACCCATTTTTATTTTCCTCCTTTTGTTAGCTCTAATAATCTAAATCTGTTCTGCGTAAACATATATTTATACAGAGAATGTTATGAAATGAGATAATGAATTAATGATATAATTTATGGAGATTGATGAACCCGGCAACTGGCAACTAGCACCAGGTCCCCTCTTTCCTGAATCGCTAGGCCAAAGCCAAGAGGTCACATCTCCTGCCTCCCACTCATTCCTAGAAGCAACGCTCATCGTTCAATATCATCATCCCATTTCTACCTTCATGCTTTTCTACGTATTTATATTTTTCCTTTTATTATTCTTCTAGTTGTAATTAGTCAATGGAGGTAAAAAAATATTATTTAATTAAATAATAAAATATTTATTTACGAAACAAAATAATTAAAATATGTTTAAAGGTCTTTAACTGAGACCCCGTTTCTATTTATTTCAATTGATTGGTTGCCAATTCAATTCAAACAAATGTTTACTGTTTGAGACGGGGAAGTAATAAAATAATTTTTATTCGAAAAATTTTTCTCTCAATATATTAATAAAATATTAAAGAAAAATTTGGACTTGGAAAAAAATTGAAAAAATCTTGAATGGAGAGATTCAAAAGGAAATTTGAGAAAAATTACACCGGCCAAATCGGACTCTAAATAACGGCGTTGCCAAATGTCCAAATTAGAGCTTTGCCAAATATTGTATGAACATAAGTCTTCACAGCGAGAGTGGAAATCTACTAACGTGCGGTTTTATCATAGCAACGACTTGGCTTTGCTCAGGGAGAGCTCTGACTGGAAGGCGGATGATATCCCTTCGCCAGTGGCCTAGCGAGGGGGGAGCAAGGGGGGTCATCATGCCCCGGGCGCTACTCACAAAGGGGCGCCAAATGGTCCGCAAAACCAAAAATTGCTGGATAATTTTTATTTGTATTATAATTGATTTTTGGAAAATATATTTTAAATTTAGTGCCAATGTAATATAAAAATTTTGTATATTTTACATATAATATTATATGGTTTTCGAATGGGGGGGGCGGTAAAAGGTATTGTGCCCCGGGCCCCAGTTAAGCTCGCTACGCCTCTGCCATTCGCCCCTATTACATATTGATATTACATTGTATCACTTATTACAGAGGTTTCCAAACTTTTTTCGGTTTGCGGCGCAGAATTTTTTCGAAGCGCCCCATGTCAATTATCAGGGCAAACTTTTAGTTTTTCTTCATTTCGAATTGATATATCTATATCCTCTTATGTTGCAATTTTATTTAATAAATAATCAAAACTCCTGACTTAAATTTTTCGACTAACAGCGAAAAATTAATCAAGTTGGATATTTGCTAGCCCGGGGGGGGGGGTAATCTGGTGTGACTGGTCGCACAGCAGACAATCTTTTCTTAATTTCGGTAATTTAAAGGCGCATTCTGTACTTGTTTGCCTGAATATAAATACAAATCAAATTTTTAAGTATTAATATTTAAAAAAAGTTTTTTTTTTCAATCTCAGGGGGGAGTAATTACCCTTTTACCCCCCCCCCCCTCCTTGTATCCGCCCTTGGTCCCTACAGGCTGAATGAAAATGATCTGAAATATGATGAATATTAATAATGTTTAAAAAAAAAAATTAACGATTAAATATAATAATTTTATCAAAAATATTAATACAATTTAATTTTATATAAAAAAATTATATTTTTTCATCATGATTTATCCGTTTTGCCAACATTTCTTGAGCATAGGCGGCCAGTCGGTTCTGGTCCAGGGTCTCTCTCCCTCTTTTTGCCATCAGGTAGGCCTAATTACCAGGGGCGCCGGAACGAATTTGAATCAGGGGTGGGCAAAAAAAAAATTTTTTTTTAGAAAATTAAAATAATTTAATATGTTCAAATAGTATAAAACAAAAACAAATCTACTATAAAACTTTAAAAATTTTAAATAAAATCACAATTTTAATAAAATTAAAATTTTAAAAAAATTTGGTAGTGATTTTATCAAAAATTTTTGGAAAAAAAATGAATTTCTTACTCTTTTAATTTTTTTTTTTTTTTTGCGCCCTGGAGTCGTGGCTCAGTGAGAAGACATTAACTTCTCGCACCGGAGTCCCGGGTTCGCTTCCCATCCCAAGCGAGAAAAATTTATTTCATTTGATTTGACTGCAGATCATTTGAAATAAATAGGGATGGGGTCTAAATGGCCTTAGATGCCGAGAAGGACCTTAAAAAAAAAAAAAAAAAAAAAAAAAAAAAATTTTAATTTAGAAGATTTTATTTTTCAAAAGTAAAAATATATCTTTTTTAAAAATAAATGAAATAAAAGAAGACATATTGCCCCCCTCTGCCCCCCCCCCCCCCCCAGTTCCGGCGCCTATGCTAATTACTATTCTTTCCTTTAATCATTTGATTATTATGAAATGCTTCACAAGATGCCAGAATCTCTCTCTTTCTCTCTTGCATTCGATTGTAACTATAATATTCCTAATATCGCTCGCTGTTCGCGCAGGTATGGATCGCGAATTCTCCGCTAGATGACGACAGTGTGCAGAGGAAAGGAAATGGGAAACAGGAACAGGCCAGCGGCGTAACCAGCCTTTGAGGGCGGGGGGGGCGAAGCTCAACTAGGGCGCCAATTTTGCAGGGGGCTCCGCCCCCTGGACCCCCTTGCTCGCCTTCGGCGAGCAAATTGCCCGCCTTCGGCGGGCAAATTTCTTGCATCCTGTAATTTCCTCAACGAATTTGTTTATATTTACATGTTTTTTAATGACACCTGTATGATTTTGTTTTGATTTTTTCTTTGCTTTTACGAAAAATGTCGTTTTCTTCTGTGATTATTTCAAAAACTATTCAGTTTTCGGAAAAATATCAAAGAATAAAAACTTTTTAAAATTAAGTATTTTATCATAATATAACAAAGAAATTGAAAATTTCGAAATTTCTTAAAAAACTTTCTAGGTAAAGTACTACTTCCAAGTGACGTATTTACTCCAAAAGTTGATAGAAATCTACAATTTTAGTGTAAGGAGCATATACCAAATTTCATCCATCTAACTGCTTTGGTTTTTAAGCAATCGTGTTTACACACACACACCCAGACGTAATTCCAAAAGAACATACGAGAAAGTCTCGGGGAAGTCAATCCCCATTTTTTTTTTTAACACACACTTTTTTCCCATTCACACTCACACTCACACACACATGCACACAGTCTTTTCGGCAACTTAGGCCATATAAGGCTTTGACTTTGACATTTGGTATCCAAATGGCTTAAATAAAATCATCAGACTGCCTGGGATCCGAGCCCCCGATTAGAGCCCTGCGGGGCTTTCGTCTAGCAGGGGGCTGCGCCCCTGGACCCCCCCTTGCTCGCCTACTTATATACATACCGGTACATACATTTTCCCTTTTCATTTTTATAATATATAGATTATTTTAACGGTTAATTAATTATTCATGAACTTAAGATTTTTTGTGAATCATATCCTTTCCGGGACTCTCCCGGTACACAGACAAAAAATTTACGCCGATATTTTAGAATTCAAAATGTAAATAAATAAAAAAGATCGTAAACATGGGTAAATATTTATATTTTGTTACCATGGTAACTATTTCTCCTAATTTTTATTTTTTTCTTATTTTAACGGTTAATTACTCATCAACTTATTGTTATTTGTGAAACAAAACCTGTCCGGGATTCTCACAAACATACACAGAAAATTTCATCATAATTGGTTCAGTCGTTTAGGAGGAGTTCAGTCACATAGACACGTACAGAAGAATTATATATATAAAGAAGATAAGCAGCGGTACCATTGGATAGGCGATGCTCTGCCTGAGGTACCGGAGCATGAATTTCGATCTCGGCTGGCAATTCTTCTTCAATTTGTTCCTCCAGCTCTTCTTCATTTTCTTCTTGGAGTCTTCTTTTGGATGGCGTTGGGGCCGGACCAGATTCATCAGGCGCTAATCCCAAACCAGAAATAATTCTTGAGATAGTTGATGTTCCCACAAAATAGCTAGGGTTATATTCAGGGTAGGCGATTCGAAGTTGTTCAATGATACGATGGGCGGAAGTAAGATCCTCTAAATCCATGTACACTCGTACCATTGAAGCATAAACATCACCAAGACGAAGAACGGTAGTGAGATAGTCTGAAATTTTATTAAAATATTTCATTTATTAATAAATTAAAAAAAAAAAGATGAATTTTTAAAATTATACAAATATTAATAGTATTTTTATATATTTATTAATGAATTAATGAATTTCCTGTCAGATTGTATGTAGGGGCGCTCAGTGACGTCATTTCAGTTTTTGCTTGAGGGGGGGGGTCATACTTAATTTACATTACAGGGGTCATACTTAATTTACATACATATATGTGTATATATATGTATAATGAGGCGTCGCGACGTGGCTTATCGGATAAGCTGGGGCTTAGTAATTCGAGGTAAAATTGTACTCGAGTTCGAACCAGGCTTGCCGCAAAAATTCAACCTAGTCAAGAGTCCCTGCTGGGGCAATGGGAATATAATCCCCTCCAGTTCCAGGCACCTAGGGCCTAGGGATGGGCATGAACCATTCCTAGATTGATCCTCTCCAGGGTAAAAACTTAAAACAAAAGCAAATAGTATGTTGTAAAAAAAAAAATTAAAATCAATACCTTGGGTTTTTAAATTAATGGCTAATTGCCTCCAAGCAGAAAGAGCTTCTGCCTTTTCACCATCTTGATAAATTCGTAAAGTCTCCAAATGACGTCTTACTAAAAGAATTTGTTCTCGGACGGAAGCTAATTCTGATTCTGTTGAAGCATTTTGACCACTAGTTTCGGAAAGGCTTTTAGATAGCACTTTGCCGGCTTCGCTGAGGGCGCCTTCGGCTTTATTATAATCTTGAAATTCTTCAACTTCATACTAAAAAATAAAGTACATATGTATATATTTATGAAAAGAATTTTTGATAATTTTAAAAAAGATTAAAATTACATGGGCATAGGAAACATAAAAATTAGCAAGCTGTTCTGTGGCTCGCACACGAGAATAGAATGATATGATAGTTTGTAGAACATCAGGCCGTGCTCTCCAATCAAGGGTTTGGAGATAATTCGCAGCTAATATGTAGATCTCTTTCTGACGGGACCCATTTGCGAATTGAATAACCTGAATAAATACATAATCATAATTTAGTATTGTATAAAAAAAGGATGAAATATATTTTTTCTTATTTATTTGAAGTATAATTATTATTACCTTGTCAGTGTCTCCTGATCGGAGTAGTGATTTCATTGCATCAATACGACGACCAGCTTGGGCAAACTTTCTTGCTGAAAGTATATAAAGGCCCTGAGATTGAGCGACCTCGCCAATTCTACCCAAAATTTTAAGGCGAAATTCTGTATTAATTTGTGAATCTGATGTTGGGGGAGTTAATTGTTCAGCTAAATTGTCAGTAAGCCCCACGTTTTCTTCGGCAAGAAGGTCTAAAGCCGTTTCGAATTGAGATGCTCCTAAGGCAATAAATATTAATTATTATAATAGCAAATTTTAATTAAAAATTCTCTAGAAAATTACCTGCTAGGAGGACAACGGCACGTTCAGGTTTTCTGGCTTCGACAAGTGCCCGAGCACACCTTTTGAGAAGCTCTGCATCAGCTGCAGCTCCTAATTCGGCTGCAGCCTCCCCCAAGACGTCGACGTTATCAGTTTGAAGTGCTACCTCGATGGCACGATGCGCATCTAGGCCAGAAAAGTTTATATTTTAAAATATTTATTTTATTCCTCGGAAGTGAATTAATAAAATGTAAGTTTTTTTGTTTTTGTATCAGATGCAGAGATGCCTATATAATTCGATATGTGTGAATTTCGTCGTTATTCCCCATAGGCTACATGTTAAATTTCAATTTTTTAAAAATTAATTACACGATAACCCTGGGTCAGATCTGCTTCAAAATTTTATTTTATACGTATTTGATAGTGATTAATAACATATTAAAAAATTAGCTTTTAATCAGATAAAGTGCTTTAATGTCCAAACAACCTTAAAGCATTGACGATGTTGTTTGCTTTTTATTTAGTGAATAATATAATCAAAATGTTAATAATTGAAAAATGAAATTTTATTTGAATTTCCTTTTTCGTCGGGTTTGCGCATGCGCATCCAAGTTTTATACCTTTTATACATTTTATACGTTTTATACAAGTTTTATCCGCGATTTTTGTATAGAACTGCAAAATCGTGTATAAAACCCAACTTTGAGTAATCTTTAATCTAATATATCATAAATTATCCTGTCAGAAAAATTAAACTGTTTAAACTGATTTGCATTAAACATTGTAATATATTAAATAAAATAAAATTTAAGGCGTTTAAGATTTAAAATAGATGGCGGATGAATGCAATGTTGCCAGTTCTATTTTACTTGAAAAACTGCTCGAGTCAAAAGTCATTCATTTATTATTTTTAGTAATTAAATTATTAACTTAATCCAATTATAAACTATGATAGGTCACGACTAAATTATAATAAGGAATTTTGGCATTCAAATTTTTAATTTTATTTAAAAAAAAATTTAGATTCTATTATGACTTACGATGTCTTGCAACCGTGCATTACTTTCATTATATTTTCAAGTGTGTTCTCGTGCTCTTTTCGCATCCAATTCATTATTTTAATTTTCAAAGTATTGAAATATTATTTAATAATATTTATCATGACCCTCCAAGAGGATTTTATTTGCGCCGAGCAAGAGTTGGTTCGGAGAAGAATTATGGACGAACACTATTTGCGTAAACGTAATTCAGGGATGAATTTAAATGTTAACCATCTTTTAAACAAATGTTTTTCGACTCGAAATTATACTAGACGCCGTTACAAAGGAAAAAAAAAGTTTGCAAAAAAATTACAAAAATGAAGCCAAAAGTGCTTAAATTGAAAAATACTAAAAAAAGAAAAGAATTGGCGAGTTATCAAAATATGAAAAAAAACCCTCAAAAACATATATTAAAAAGATCTAAAAATGCTTTAAAAAAATATGGCTTACGACAAAAAATAAATTTGATTGATCCTGTTAAAGAAGAGCCAGCGAATTGGATCTCATTACGTTCTGGCAGAGTAGTTCATCGGATCTTTGGTGCCAAGCCATACATAAGCCAAACAATGGCTAAAAAGAAACAATTGGTCCAAAGTGACTGAACAAAAAACTCAAGCCACACAAACAGATGTCATTAACGGGAATAATGGAATTATGTTCACCGAAGATGATAAAAAGACTGAAAGTCACTTAATGGAGAATAAAGAATTTTGTCCAAGTATTTTTGATACATATACTGAATACCTCGAAGATGTAAGTAGAATACTTTTTGTAATCTTTCTTTTTTAGTCATTTGTAACTTTTATATTGAGAGGAAAGGCAGAGAGGCAGCCAAAAGAAATTATTTTGAATCCTATAACAATCTTTCGGTGCATTTATTCGTTCTCCATCATCAGTTCTTTAGTTGTTGTTACGAAACTAGACAAGAAAATTATATAAAGATATTCAAATTATTGAGATTACTTGTCTGTATTTTTAAAGCAGATAAAGGGCTGGTTTTACTAAGAAAAAGCTTGGTAAGTTTATTTCTTTTTATTGGAAAACTTAAATTTGGCCGACCAATAGCGAATGTATTTGGTTTCGGTTTTTAAAAAACCATCTTCAAGGCCTAAAAAGAAAATTCGAAAGAACACATCAATTAGGCCTATTCCACATTGTGCGTACAAGAGGTGAGTTTTGTTACTAGATATAAATTACACATATTTTTTTAAAAATTTTTTTACATATATGCATGTTGAAATTGAAATAGGATAACACTTATATATGATGATCTAAGTCTATTGTGAGGTTTTTCGGTACAAAAAGATCTATTTTTTGTGTGTTTTACCGACCTCAGTTTCAGGGAGTTTCAGTTTCGATAAGACAGCTAGCTATTATATATGGGGCATTCCACGCCAACTCGACCGACTTTTGAACCCGACTATTTTTGATTTGGCTGAAACTTTGTCATCTTTTTGTACCCTATTGAAAACGTCTTTGAGAATTTTTTCAGATTTTACGACCCAGCCAAAAAAAAGTTATAGCATTTTCAAAAAACATCGATTTTTTTTTAAATAACCGTAAAACTGTCAAAAATTAACTTATCGGGACGTTTTTTTTTTGAAATTTTTGTCTTTAAATGTACTTTTCAGAAAAAAATATGACAAAATTTTACAGATTCATCTTGAACGTTTTTTTTGACATTTTCGGAAAAAAAACAAAAATTTCGGGATGAATGACACTTTTTTTTAATTTTTTTTTTTTTATAAAAAACTTTGATTTTTTCTACAAATGCTCTGAAAATTTCAGAGTGGGATTATTTCGCGTTCTATTTTTTTTTATTTTTGAAAAAAAAAATTTTTTTTCTCCGCTTATTTATCATGATGGTTAAATTCTTCCAGGATTGACTGAGATTCTAGAAAATTGAAGAAAAATAATAATAATAATGGTTAGGGGTGATGAAAATCGAGAAAATTCCATTTATCCTGAAAAAATTAGAAATTAGTTGTGTATTCAACTACTGAAGTATTTGAAGCGTCAAATAAAAGCTTAGAAACATGGGCGTATCTAGAGGGGTGCTAGGGGGGCCTGGCCCTCCCCAGAAAGCTCCTTGCCCCAAGAAAAATTGAGAAAATATGGGGCTTTCCAGGCCCACCGGAAGATGGCTGGTTCCATGGCCCCCCTTTAATTTTTCTTGGGGCAAGGAGCTTTCTGGGGAGGGTCAGGCCCCCCTAGCACCCCTCTAGATACGCCCATGTTTCTAAGCCATTATTTGACGCTTCAAATACTTCAGTAGTTGAATACACAACTAATTTCTAATTTTTTCAGGATAAATGGAATTTTCTCGATTTTCATCACCCCTAACCATTATTATTATTATTTTTCTTCAATTTTCTAGAATCTCAGTCAATCCTGGAAGAATTTAAGAGCACCATCATAATAAATAAGCGGAGAAAAAAATTTTTTTTTCAAAAATAAAAAAAAAATAGAACACGAAATAATCCCACTCTGAAATTTTCAGAGCATTTGTAGAAAAAATCAAAGTTTTTTATAAAAAAAAAAAATTAAAAAAAAAGTTTCATTCATCCCGAAATTTTTGTTTTTTTCCGAAAATGTCAAAAAAACGTTCAAGATGAATCTGTAAAATTTTGTCATATTTTTTTCTGAAAAGTACATTTAAAGACAAAAATTTCAAAAAAAAAACGTCCCGATAAGTTAATTTTTGACAGTTTTACGGTTATTTAAAAAAAAAAATCGATGTTTTTTGAAAATGCAATAACTTTTTTTTGGCTGGGTCGTAAAATCTGAAAAAATTCTCAAAGACGTTTTCAATAGGGTACAAAAAGATGACAAAGTTTCAGCCAAATCAAAAATAGTCGGGTTCAAAAGTCGGTCGAGTTGGCGTGGAATGCCCCATATATAATAGCTAGCTGTCTTATCGAAACTGAAACTCCCTGGAAACTGAGGTCGGTAAAACACACAAAAAATAGATCTTTTTGTACCGAAAAACCTCACAATAGACTTAGATCATCATATATAAGTGTTATCCTATTTCAATTTCAACATGCATATATGTAAAAAAATTTTTAAAAAAATATGTGTAATTTATATCTAGTAACAAAACTCACCTCTTGTACGCACAATGTGGAATAGGCCTAATTGATGTGTTCTTTCGAATTTTCTTTTTAGGCCTTGAAGATGGTTTTTAAAAACCGAAACCAAATACATTCGCTATTGGTCGGCCAAATTTAAGTTTTCCAATAAAAAGAAATAAACTTACCAAGCTTTTTCTTAGTAAAACCAGCCCTTCATCTGCTTTAAAAATACAGACAAGTAATCTCAACAATTTAGAAATTTTATATAAAGCCTATATTAAGGTTATCTCGTGTTCTTAGTGGATTACTCTCCTCTATTTATTATATATATATTAGAATTTATTACCACAATAGCCCTCAGGCAACTCTACGAGGAGAGGGAGTTGCTGTGGCATCCCGTCCTGTGGAAGGGACGTAAAGAAGGTTCCCTCTCAGTGATGCACTCTTCGAAAGGAGTAGGCTACACGCCGGTGCTGAGGGAGTCCCTCCTCAAACCAGGACATTCTCCATAGCTTAGAAGAGGTTGGATATAAGGAGCCGGTTGGAACCAGAAATAAGGATTAGTTCACTAGCTAGAGACGAAAGTAGGAGGAGTTAGAGATAAGAAATGGTGTAACTTCACGGGGTGTCGGTAGATGGTTACGGCTAGAGGCCGGTTGGGTTTGAGGTGTGTGACTTCGTGCACGAAAGCACCTCGGGTAAATAAACGGGGATCCCGATAGGAATTTCAAAATAATAATAATATTAAAAAAAAATGAAGCAATAATAATTATAAACAATATTAATTAATTACATTAATATTAATTAGGTAATAATGACTTTAGATTATTACCAGTCTATATAAAACATTTTGGAAAAAAATGAATTACTTTTAATTTTTTTGGATTTTTTAAAAATAAATGAAATAAAAGACTTATTGCCGCCCTCTGCCCCCTCCTATTTGTAGGATGCCAGGGAGGTGGGGGGCAATGTATTCTTGCCCCCCCCCCCCCCAGTTCCGGCAACGAAAATTTTGAATGAATACGAAGACCTCATGTCTCAGTATGTATTATTACTTTTTTAGGTTTTTTTCTTTCTCAATTGTAATTTAAATGAGAAAATCTTGTGCAGACCTAATCTGAATGGGATAACGGATAACTAAAGAAATAAATTAAAAAGAGTTGAAAAAATAATTAATAATTTTAATAAAAATTGTTTTTTTTTTACTTTCTCTTACCTCTATATATGTTAATATATATAGAGAGAAAGTATTGGATTCATGTCAAAAACTCGATGTATAGATTTTGATGGATATATACGTTTTGAGGTCCCTTGAGTCCAAAAAAGTGGTTTTCGCGACATGGTCTGTCTGTGGGTGAGTGGGTAGGTGTGTGTTCAATTTTAAGCATGAAGGAATTGAGCTAGGAGGTTGAATTTTATATTTAAGTTGGACCTCCCTGGAGCGTGAAAATAAGCTTTTAATCAAAATCGGCCAAAAAGTTATAACGGCGGAAACTAAATATATGTCGACACAAAAAATCTGGTGTAATAAGCACAGAACACAACTTTCAATTGCTAAGAGAAAGTTGTGTGCTGTGCGCAAGATTTTTGGCATGTAAATTATTAAGGGAAAAATAAAAAAAATCTAAAAAAGTAATAATACATTTTTTAATGGTAAATGTGGCCTTCGTATTTCTTAAAAATTTTCGTTATTTTTGTATACATCTCGATCAAAATGGCTTACTGCCACCTTTTTTAGACTAATAAAGGGAAAGGAGAGAGTATTTTCTCTGAAAAAGTTGTTAATATTAATGAACTCGTATTCTTCACTTTGACCAAAATTAATTGTAGAATTTACAATGTCTTGACGTTCATCTATATTTTATATATAGTTTTATTATTTATTTGATTTATCATTTAATAGCTAATATATTTTTTTTATATTTTAGATCTCCATTAAGGCCATTTGAAACGAGCCAAACCTCGTACGATGAATATCTTGATGATTATGTGGCTTACCATGAATTGGGAATAAACTTAAGATTGAGCAAATATTATTTAAGTAGACGTTATTTATTTAACGAAAGTCAAGATGAAAGAGAGGAGTCTAAGGAGGAGATCTAATTCCGATATAGAAGACTTCTTCGTTGGAGATGCATTAGAAACTCTCCTGGATTATGAAACTGATGTCGAATAAGATAGTTTTAGTGAGAGAATTTAGAAATCTTTTTTATTGAATTTATAAAAAAATTATGTTTAGTTTATAATTATTTTTAAATTTTTATTTGTTAAGATTTTTTTTTTTTTGTAATTTATTAGTTTTAGTGAGTAAGTTTAGAAAACTTTTTTTATTGGATATAATAATAAAAGAATTATATGTTTAGTTTTATTGTTTTTAAATTTTTATTTGTTAAGATTTTTTTTTTGTAATTTACTGAAGATATAAGTAATTTACCTCAGCTGCTTGATCCAAACGATCTTCGTAACAAAAAATACGAACTATACTGTAATGATCTCCAGCTTGTCGATCGGCTGCCATTGCTTCATCTAATCTTCCTTCAGCCTCCATGTATCGGCCCCACCATCGTAAAAGAGCCGGATCTCGATGATTGGCTACGTATTGCTCTAGACCAGCTGGTTCATCGAGTAACATACGAGGAACCTAAAAAAAAAAAAAAATATTGTGGTGAGGCTGAAGAGTTTTATCATGGAAGAGTTGCAAATGCAGCCAAATTTTATTCTTGGGACTTGAAGATGACCGCTATCGTTAACATTTGCAACCCTTCCTTGATAAAAGGAAGATGTAAAGGAAGATGAGCAGGAGCAGCCAAAATTAAAAACCCTCCTATTACACAGGGCAACAAAAAGGAACTTTTTTTTTTGTTGACTGAGAAGGAAGATGAGCAGGAGCAGCCAAAATTAAAAACCCTTCGATTATTTACAATCCAGCGAGATGTTTCGGGAAAACTTCTTTCTTCGCTGGAGTGTAAATAACACTGGGCAACAGTAATTTTGTTGACTGAGAATTTGAAGCTATTTCTGGGTATTTGGGTAGCGCTGATTCCAAAAATGCCATCAGTTTTGCCCCATCACGTCAGATTTTAGAGCTATAGAGAAAATAAAATTTCAATAGAAAATGTGCTCTAAAGTGGCTTTAATTTTATATTACCTGGATTTTTTTAAGGCAACACCCTTTAAAAATATGCAGATAGTTATAATACATATAAATTTTAAGTTTCAGCCTAATCGGAGGTCATTTAGACGTGCCGCAAACGGCTTAAAGTTTAGAAAAATCTAATGTTTTCAGTTTCTTTTTCTTTGGTCACCCCTAATACAATTTTAGGTATCCCTGAATGAAAAAAACATATATTTACGTTATTCTATAGTTCTTTGGCTTTCTAAAAAGCATTCATTCGTAAAAATCTGTTAATTATTAACGAAATTATTAATAAAAACGTCACCAAAGAAAAAGCGCAAGTACACTCACTGGTCGAAAAAAATGGACTTGCGCTTTTTCTTTGGTGACGTTTTTTATTATATATTATATTATAAGAAAAAGCGCAAGTCCATTTTTTTCGACCAGTGAGTGTACTTGCGCTTTTTCTTTGGTGACGTTTTTATTAATAATTTCGTTAATAATTAACAGATTTTTACGAATGAATGCTTTTTAGAAAGCCAAAGAACTATAGAATAACGTAAATATATGTTTTTTTCATTCAGGGATACCTAAAATTGTATTAGGGGTGACCAAAGAAAAAGAAACTGAAAACATTAGATTTTTCTAAACTTTAAGCCGTTTGCGGCACGTCTAAATGACCTCCGATTAGGCTGAAACTTAAAATTTATATGTATTATAACTATCTGCATATTTTTAAAGGGTGTTGCCTTAAAAAATCCAGGTAATATAAAATAAAAGCCACTTGGTAGAGCACATTTTCTATTGAAATTTTATTTTCTCTATAGCTCTAAAATCTGACGTGATGGGGCAAAACTGATGGCATTTTTGGAATCAGCGCTACCCAAATACCCAGAAATAGCTTCAAATTCTCAGTCAACAAAATTACTGTTGCCCAGTGTTATTTACACTCCAGCGAAGAAAGAAGTTTTCCCGAAACATCTCGCTGGATTGTAAATAATCGAAGGGTTTTTAATTTTGGCTGCTCCTGCTCATCTTCCTTCTCAGTCAACAAAAAAAAAAGTTCCTTTTTGTTGCCCTGTGTAATAGGAGGGTTTTTAATTTTGGCTGCTCCTGCTCATCTTCCTTTACACAAACCAACAGCCATTGACTTCATTAAAAAATATAATTATAATGTAATGAAATTTTTATACTTTATAAATTAAAAATTTATTTAATTTCCTTCAACTTATTCCTTCATTTCACCCTAATAATTAAGAATATTTCCCATATATATACAGGGTGCGACGCAGGAACTAACTTACTTTAAACAATGATAAAACAAAAATCTGGTGTGACACCAGATTTTTCCTGTCCAAATTCTTCGTCCCTACCCTCAGCATCTCATCACTCTTACATGTTAGAGGCGGACTCTCTCCATCCATCTCACTCCCTCTGCACCAAATAATCAAATTTTTTACTTTCTCTTACCCTATAGAGAAAGTATTGCGATCATGTCAAAAATTCGATGTTGAGATTTTGATGGATATACATGTTTTGAGGTCCCCTGAGTCCAAAAAAGTGGGTCCAGCAAATTGGCCTGTCTGTGTGTAAAAGTTTTTAGCATGAAACAATTGAGTTACCAGATTGAAATTTTATATTTAAATACCCTCCCGGGCACTCAAAATAAGCTTTTGAACAAAATCGGCTAAAGAGTACTAATACTTTACTGATGTAATTTTTCAGTTTTTTTCGATTTTCTCAAAATTCGCTCCAAAGATTTTGATTAAAATTCAAAAATCAATTATTTTTTACATGGTCTTTAAAAGGTTTATTCTCATTTTGTCATTGAAAGATTTGAAGACCACTTTACTCCTGTACTTCATAGGAAAGATAGGAGAAATGGTTGCAATGGTATCAAAATAAATAAATATTTTCCCGTACTTATAAATTTTACATCTCGAAATTCGAATGTACCGTACTGTCGGAAACTAATTATATATCGACACAAAAAATCTGGTGTGACAAGCACACAGAACACAACTTTCGATAACCGAAGGTAAGAGAAAGCTGTGCGAAATCACACCAGATTTTTTTAAGCTTCGTTTGAATATGTTATTTATTTTTTAATCATTTATATATATATTTGAAGTTTATAATTTTTTTTTTTTTTAAATAAATATACAACTGTTTTGAAACAGATTTAAATTATTTTCTAATTAAGGTTGTTCGGATAGTACATCGTAAGTCATAATAGAATCTAAATTTTTTTAAAAATAAAATTAAAAATTTGAATGCCAAAATTCCTTATTATAATTTAGTTGTGACCTATCATAGTTTATAAGTGTATTAAGTTAATAATTTAATTACCAAAAATAATAAATGAATGACTTTTGACTCGAGCAGTATTTCACGTAATATAGAACTGGCAACATTGCATTCATCAGCTATCTATTTTAAATCTTAAACGCCTTAAATTTTATTTTATTTAATATATTACAATGTTTAATGCAAATCAGTTTAAACACAATGGACGATTTGCGAGAAAAAATATCGTAAAATTGAAAAAAAAAATGTATCTGACATAGAGAAAAGACAATTATGCTATGCGACGTTGCCAGGCTGGTCTGACTCTCGAGAATTCATTATTTTTAAATATTAGCGACTGTCATTTTGGAGAATTTTTTTGACTTTCTTGTTAAAATATCTTTAAAAGCGGTCGGCAGAAACTTTTGGTTTTATTTTTAACGTATTCCTCGGAAGTGAATTAATAAAATGTAAGTTTTTTTGTTTTTTTACCTATTGCAGAGGTGGCTATATAATTCGATATGTGTGCGTTTCGTCGTTATTCCCCATAGGCTACATGTTAAATTTCAATTTTTTAAAAATTAATTACACGATAACCCTGTGTCAGATCTGCTTCAAAATTTTATTTTATACGTATTTGATAGTGATTAATAACATATTAAAAAATTAGCTTTTAATCTACCAAAGTGCTTTAATGTCCGAACAACCTTAAATAAATTTATAAAAAAAAAAAAAAAATATTTCAAAAATATCAGCAAATAATAGTTGAAGCCTTGGCCGCTAGATAGCAGGACGAGTTCGAAGGAGTCCAGGAGTGGAGTGGCAAGTCTGCTGAGCCCGGAATCAAAACATCTCTATTGACAGTTGAGACAAGGAAATTGAGAAAATATTTTATTTCTAAGGTATTTATTTCATCGTTTGTCTATTTTCTTTTTAAATTATATTATATCAAGTCAATTTTAATTCTTGAAATAATATAATTGATTTTATTCCCAAGAATTTTCAATTAGAAATGTCATTCTAACCTTTCTCATAATCAATTCTATATCTTAAATAAGTAATATTTCTCTTATCCCTTTTATTTAAAATTTATTATTCAAATTGCATCATATAACATATTTTTAATAGCTTGAATTAATAAATATTTTAAAAAGCACCCAATCTGTGAAAATCATTTATTGACATTCAAATGAAAATTCTCATTTTCAAATCTTTATCAATAAAATAACTTAATATTTGCAAATTCTCTTATTTTTTATTTTAGAAAGAATAGAATTGTAAATAAAGAACCATTGAACTTGGACATCGTCGAGTTAATTTGATATTCAATCATAAAAAGTGAGTGATCCATTATAATTTATTTATAATTTATTTATTCAACCTGCAACAGCCTTCAAATTTTAAAAAATAATTTATTCATCTATTAATAAGTCTTATTATGATGAATACAAAGATATGAAAAATTAATAAGTGAATAAATTAATTTTTAATCGACTGGGTGTAATAAATTATTGGCATAAGGCACTAGCTATTCTTGCCACAATAAAACAAGAATTTCGTCCTTATAAAATTTCAATAAATTTGTTTTGTTTTTAAGTCATTTCTCTTAGTAATATTTATTATTTTTGAAATAATCATTAAAATAATTTCCATTAATATCTCCTAATATATATATATATATATATTATGTTGTAGAAGGCTTCAGCTACTGGGTGTATGTGAAGATCAATTTTCTCGGGTTGACACCCACAACCTCTTAGATCTCAGAGACAAATCCAAACAGCTGAGACATCCACTGACCAGACATGGGGACTAGCAAGGCTGAGCAACCAGCCTCGACCATTATTTCCCACACTCCTGAAAATGACTGCAAAATTGAGAGACAATTATATATATATATCTTGAAGATGACTTCGCTCCCCTGCATTCCATCCAGAGCAGCTCGTTCCCAGTCAGGCTCGGACCTCAGAAACTCGCACGTCGATTAATCAACAACATCTCAGTCTCTCTCTTATCAGGTAAATAAATATTATTTAATTCTTTATCTCTTGTCAATCAATAATTAAATATGCCAAGAGGGATGTAGGGGGCTTTCTTATTTACTCTTATATTCTATTCGGCAAAAATTTCGGGATTTTTTTTTAAACAGATAAAAAAAAAAAAAACACTTACTGAACCATTCCATTTTACTCTAAAATATATTCCATAGGAAAGTATTTAAACCTAGAATAAAATAAAAAATATTGCATCCTACTTAGTGCTTTATTAAATAAGGGATGATTTTTAAGAGTCTTCCAAAATTACTCTAATAAATGAAAATATTGAAGGTGAAAAGTACTCAAATCGAGAGACAAAACGTCGAGCAAATCGCAACAACCAACTTGAATTAACCCGAGAAAATATATCTTCATATTGTTAGGTAATATTATTAATATAGAATCCAGGAGATATAGGAATATATTAATATTCATTTGCTGATTCAGACGAGATTTTTATCAATTTAAATTGACTTTGCAGCTTCTTCGCCTTAGACGGATGGTTGGTCAAAAAAACCAATAATAACTAAATTTAAAATAGAAACAACGTTTTTATAATTTTTTTTGACCAACCATCCGTCTAAGGCGAAGAAGCTGCAAAGTCAATTTAAAAAGGAATATATTAATATATATACACAGGAAGTTTATTTCCTATTCCAGGTGTTAGGCAAAAATTTTCACCAAAAAAATTAAGTCATCTTTATTTTTGCCTAACACCTGCAATAGGAAATAAACTTCCTGTAAATATATATATATATATAATATTAATAACCACATTTTTATTATCTGACGTTATGAATGAAGTCTAGCAATGATAATTCATATTTTTTAAATCCCTTGAACGATATATTAACATTTTTTTTTCTTTTTTTTAGGTCAATGAAGAAAATGTATCCTAGAAAAAAATGAGATATCTGATATCCAATTATAAAATGTTTTTTCCACACCAAAATTTGGAGGTTTAGACGCTGAATTGGCCACGAAAACATCATAATCAGCAAAAAATAAGCCATGACACCTGAACCGATACAAGAACAAAGAACTCTTGAACTAAAAGCGTTGATCGCATATCTGGTGCCAATAGGATACGGGCTGCTTTTGAAAAGGACGTTTGCTTCCGTCAGACAGAAGATAATTGGAAACATTTCGAGTACGTTCAATCCACTGGCTCCAGCTCCTGTTGGAATCACACTCATCAATTTATAGGGCCTACGACACATCTCATTCCCTGGTTCGAAATGTCGAAAGAATTGCCTTTTGACACTCCAGAGCAAATTCAGATAATTTCGCCGGTAACATTTCATTATTCTCCAATTTATGTTTATTTTTTCAAATTATATTTGTTCATATGCATGGGCGTAGCCAGGGGGGGGCATTGCCCCCCTGGCTTGTCCTAAAAAAAAAAAAAAAAAAACAAATATATATTTTTCCCATTGGGAATTTTTTTTTAACACCCCAATCCACTACATTAATTTAATTTTTTTTATCTAAATAAATAATTAATAATTTATGTATACATTAATTGCAAACCCCCCTTCCTCTCGCCCTACCGAGGGGTTGCCCCCCCCCCCCCTACGCCCATGTTCATATGATAGAATTAATAAAATATCATACAAGTCATTAACTAGGAATCATATAATCTCTCTTAAACAATTCTTTCTTTAAAAAAAATTTTATATTTCTATTTTCTTTATTTATTTGAAATTTATATTTTAAATTGGAATCTTTAACTTATTTTCAATAAATTGAAATAATAAATATTTTAAAAAATCAATCAAATAAATTAATATTTGCAAATTCTCTTTTTAGATCATTTGAAGAATAATGGTTTCGATAAAAAACTATTCAACTTTGACATCGTTGAGTTAATTTGACCTGCAATCATAAAAGGTGAATGACAAATGAAAAAGTCACAAGATGATATTCTTAGAGTGATTGAATCTTAATCAAAGATTAAAGGCAATTCAATTTCATTTGCTGATCTCCTCTCTTGTGCTTACTAGTGAATAATTACAATTTTTAAAATATTCTTGGTCGAGAATCTATTCTAAAATAAATTTATTTTTTGCTTTTAGGGTAAATGACCGTGACAAGTGAATATCTAAAATTCTCAACGAGAGCTATTCATCTATAAGGACTTAATCGAAGATTGGATTGTATCTTTCAAGTTCTTAATAATGAAAATCACAGATTGCCTGCCCTGACTCCTTTGAGATTTTCTTATGGTGAGTAAATTATTTTTACATTTGCGGTTGCTTTCCACATTAAAATAATTTATTTAGCAAATATTTCGGATTGCCTACGCATCCATCCTCAGTGCATCAAATTATACATATTTGGAGCATGGTAAAAATTTGCTATGAGAAGCCATTCTTAAAATTAGAGAGGACGTTTTTATCGTGCAAGCCACTGGGGAAAATTTACATTTGTAAATATATGATATATTATGTTACAATACCTTTTGCAAAAAATAATTTTTCACAGTAACCTGCCTGGCGAGCGCAAGTTCTATTACTGAAAAATTATTTTTTGCAAAAGGCATTGTAACCTAATATACACTGTATCATATATTTACATGTAATTTTTCCCCTAGTGGCTTGCACGATAAAAATGTCCTCTCTAATTTTAAGAATGGCTTCTCATAGCAAATTTTTACCATTTGTAACACACTCCAAATATGTATAATTTGATGCACTGAGGATGTATTGCGTAAGCAATCGAAATATTTGCAAATAAATTATTTAAATATGATTTCTCTTTTTTTTTTATACTTTATTTTTTTTTTTTTTTATTGTTTTTTGTGAGGTGTTTAAGGTTTTTATTTTTTGGGGGATCTAAACGCGGAAGACCAATAAACAGATATTTTAATGAATTAAAATTTGAATTAGGAAACAAAATGAAAAATATGTTGCAGTGTGTCTTTTTTGCAAAAAAATCCTGCATAATACAGCTTCTAATATCTAATTCAAATAAAAGTCATTTAAAATTAAGAATACCGGCATTATCAACGCTAACAGATGTTTCTTTTTCACCCAATATCTCGCTATATTTGACCTATAGAATGTTAAGAAAATTATAAATTATACAAGGTGTAGACACATTATATATATATATATATAGATTATATATTGTATATATAAAGAATATATATAAAGAATAGGATATTCCATTCCGAGAATATTGGAGTAACGAAAACTAAATTTTATATATATACTGTATATATACAATTTATTTAGTGTTCGTTACTCCAATATTCTCGCTTAAAGTGGAATAGAAAAATTGTAAAATCACTCTTTACCTATTGATTTCTTTTATATTAGTATCAAAAAATTATATTTATGACGATACATAAAAAATTATGGTGTTGTTAGTCCCGCCAAATTTTTAAATTTTAATTGTCTACTTTGTCTACATGGATATTGTTCATTTGTCTACATACATTGCCTACGCGTAGACATTTGCGTAGACAAAGTAAAGTAGACAATTCGCCCAACGCTTCGAATCTAGAGTTGCTAAATAACTCGAGTTCAAATCCCACTTGGCGTGAAAATTTTCAAACATTGCCAATGTCTCCTTCGTCTTACTGTAAATGAAGTTAATTAAACTCTGTTGAGAGATGTGAACATTAAAAAAAAAAAAAAATTCATAGATATCAGACTTATAAATTTCAGTCCCCTTGCTGTTTGCTTTTTTCAGTGGGTTGGGATTTCAATTATAGAGACGATTATTATATTTATAATTTTAATAGAGAGGAATATTTTATAAATATATTTAACTTAGGTCTCTGAATTAAATAAAAAATAATCATTTATATATTCAAATTAGTTTTATAAATGTTAGAGAATTTGTTTGTTGAAATCTCTATAGATTTTATGAAATGAGCCCAATTATAATGATCACTGTACATTTCGAAATACAAAATTCTAATTGATATACACTATATTTTGCAGGGCTGTCTCACTCCATTAGCTTCATAAAATTTTACATATATAATAAAATAAATTAAAAATGTCCAGAGGGAAACAATTAACTTTTTATATAATTAGATATTACTTCATGTACCCGAAAAAAGATATAAGGGTGTGCCGCCGGGAGTCGAACCCGGCGGCACACCCTTATATCTTTTCGGGTACATGAAGTAATATCTAATTATATAAATCTCCGTTTCGCGGCTTACCTACGCGATGTATATAATATCTTAAATATTATATATAGTTTCTTATTTATAAATTAACTTTTTATATATTGATATATATTTTGCATAGTTCCTTAGTTCATAATTTAAATAAATGTCCTGGAATATTAATTAATTTTTTATTATTATCTCGTGTTGTTATAGATTTCGGATCCCCACCTCTTAAAGATGACTTCTCTCCCCTGCACTCCATCCAGAGCCGCTCGTTCCCAGTCAGGCTCGGACCTCAGAATCTCGCACGTCGGTTTATCAGGAACATCTCAGTCTCTCTCTTATCAGGTCAATAAATATTATTTAATTCTTTATCTCTTGTCAATTAATAATTAAATATGCCAAGAGGGATGTAGGGGGCTTTCTTATTTACTCTTATATTCTATTCGGCAAAAATTTCGGGATTTTCTTTTTAAACATATAAAAAAAACACTTTTAATAAATCTTCCCATTTTACTATAAAATATATTCCATAGGAAAGTATTTACACGACTTGATGATAGAATTGAATCCTCTCTCAACCACCACCCCACTCAGTTATATGGTAGCCTAGCCGAGGAGCGATTCCGAAGCTCCCGCAAGATAATCTTAAGCCTCTGTAGTAGTAAAATTTACAAGCGAGTTCAATATAATTTTTGTGTTAAATATAACAAAAATATACTCACACAACACTTTTGCAAAATAAAAAGCAAAATAAATGAATAATAACTCGTTTGCTTCCCAGTATATTTTACTATAACATAGGCTAAAGATTCTCTTGCGGGGGCTTCGCAATACTCACGCTTCACCCGCTTTATCCTATATATTTTTTTTTATTGAGGAATGTTTAAGGAAGGGTGAGGGAAGTCTGTTAGCTGGAATATGTAGAAGATCAGTGAAGAAATTGAGAAAAAAAAAACAAACAGAAAAAATCGATCATTTTGAATGATTTTTTTTGAAATTTGACGGACAAAATCCTCCCCCACATCCCCCCCTTGGAATCAAATTATAATATTTTTGAACTTTTCACCTCTCTAGACCTTCTGAAGAAATGTTAAGGCTAAAATATTCTTTTTCATCCCTCCAAATTTAATTCATGGCCCTAAAATTAACGAAAAGGGGTGGAAATAAGTAGGGCGCTACCCCCCGAAAACGGTACGTGGTGGGGGAAAACGGAGGTCATATTTGGATTCAGGAGGTCATTTTACTTAAGAATCTGAAGGAATTATCTCGGGGCTTTTTTTCGTGCCGTGTAGTGTAATCAATGCATTTCATTTTTTATCTCGTCTCAAAGAAAAAAGTTTTTTTTTTTAATATTATATTTTATTCCGAAAAAAAAAATTTTTAAATCAAACCTTATGATTTCTATATTGAAAATTGAATTTTTAATTTTTTTTATTTAATATTTCATTAACTAATAAACTGTCTTTAATATGGATATTTGTGAAGGGATTGCGGGTTAAATAAAAGAAATTTATAAAAAAAAATCTTTATTGAATATTTAAAACTTATCTTAAGATAATACATTAGGATAATAAATAATAATTAAATATTTCTTTGTTTCAGAAGAGAGATCTTTGAAAAAAAACATGCAAGTGCGTCATCTTCCTTAGCAAATAATCAACTCCTACGCAAATTAAATTTTTTTAAATAATTATAAGCTGATGGAATAAAACAAGCAAAGCAAATCCCCTTAGTTGCATTCACTTCGACCCAGGAGCAAGTCGCTTGAACTCATGTCTCTGAAAAGGCCATCTTGTTGAAAGGGTATTTATTTTTTGCATATTTCATTTTAATTTATTTTCTCTTACTTAAATCATACCGTAGTTATAAATTTTTATTTATTTATTTTTTAAATAGTGAAATTAGATTGTGATAATTTATTTACTTCTCCCGTTCTAATTAAAATAACAATACTAAAAAATCTGGTGTGACTGGCGCACAGCACACAACTTTCTCTTACCCTTCGGTAAGAGAAAGTTGCGCACTGTGCTGGTCACACCAGATTTTTTGTGTCGAGATATATTTAGTTTCCCATAGCACCTTAGTTTCAAACTTGCATTTTAAATGTTGACTGCTTGAAATAAACTATGGTTATTTTTCAAAATTTTAATCTCATATTTGGACATTTTATACACAATATAGAATCGTAAATAAATACAAAATTTCATAAGAATTGGAAAAAAAATTTTAAATGCCTAAAAAGTTCCAAAGGGGACCCCCTTTTGAATCGAAATTAACATACAAATCCCTATAGGAAATTAACATTAGGCCTATGAGAGAAGGCGGAGAGACAGGCGATAATGTTTGCAAGTGAGAGAGAGAGAGAGAGAGAGTGATATATGTTTTCCCGGAAACAATTAAAGACAGAAAAAAAATAAAAAATAAAAAAAAAATGGGAATTTAAATAATAATTGATTTTTACTTTCTCGTACCCTATATATGAAATATATAGGAGAGAAAGTATTGCGATCATGTCAAAAATTCGATGTCGAGATTTTGATGGATATACATGTTTTGAGGTCCCCTGAGTCCAAAAAAGTGGGTCCCGCAAATTGGTCTGTGTGTATTTGTGTGTGTGTGTGTGTCTGTGTGTCTGTGTGTCTGTATGTGTGGAACCATTTTTTTAGCATGAAGGAGTTGAGCTACCGGGTTGAAATTTTATATTTAACTTAAGTACCTTTGAAGAATCTCAAAATAAGCTTTTGAACAAAATCGGCCAAAAAGTACTAGTACTTTACTGATGTACTTTTTCAGTTTTTTTCGATTTTCTCAAAATTCCCTCCAAGGATTTTTTTTTTTAAAATTCAAAAATCAATTATTTTTTAGATGCTCTTTAAAATGTATATTCTCATTTTGCCGTTGAAATCTTCTGAAGACCACTTTACTCTTGTTCTTCATAGGAAAGATAGAAATGGTTGCCATGGTAACGGAATTTAAATCTTTTTCTTTTTATTAGATTAAAAATCAATTATTATTTAAATTCCCATTTTTTTTTTAAATTTATTTGTGTCTTTAATTGTTTCAAAGAAAACATATATGTCTCTCTCTCACTTGCAAACATTATCGCCTGTCTCTACTCTTTTTAAATTCCCTTTCCACCTTATCTTCGCATAGAAACAATGTTAATTTCCTATAGGGATTTGTATGTTAATTTCGATTCAAAAGGGGTCCCCTTTGGAACTTTTACGCATTTAAAATTTTTTTTTTTCCAATTCTTATGAAATTTTGTATTTATTTACGATTCTATATTGTGTATAAAATACAATAAGATAGGAAATAATAAATTAATATTTCTTTGTTTCAGAAGAGAGATTCTTCGGAAAAAAACATCCAAGTGCGTCCAAGTCTATATGAGCAAATAATCAAATGGAAAGTTTTTTTTATAATTCTGAGCTGATAGAAGAAAAACAAACAAAGTAAAGGCCTTCAGTTGCATTCACGTCGAGCCAGGAGCA
This sequence comes from Euborellia annulipes, assembly GCA_023213315.1. NCBI lineage: Eukaryota > Metazoa > Arthropoda > Insecta > Dermaptera > Anisolabididae > Euborellia > Euborellia annulipes. The sequence goes on from JAKCPI010030908.1 coordinate 165,100, forward strand.
AGTCGGTTGATCTCATGTCATTGAAAAGTCCTTTTCTATTGCGTTGTTGTAAGGTATTTATTATTTCCATATTTGATTTTACTTTTTATTTTCTCTTACTTAAATCATACAGTAGTTATAAATTTTCATTTATTTTTTAATGATGCAATCAGATTGTTACTAAGAAATCGTTTATCAATATTATTCTATTTTTTGTAAAATTTCTCCTTGCTGGCAAATTCTCTCTTTCTCCTAGTTAACACACACACACACACACGTCAATCTTATTTAGTAAGTAACAATAATTTTTATCATTTTTATCTCTTCCAGGGAGGCTTTTGCTAGTGGTCGCTTTCTTCCTTCATCATCGACCTAATCGCTTCAGCACCAACTTCTCAGCACACCTGGAGGCTGCCTCTCTATTTCTCTGCACCAGGTAGATCCTGACAATGAGTTTTTTTCAATTTATTATATTAATTCTCTCCCCTTCCCCACCCTTTCATTTTATGACATTTGATTAACATTAAAGAGTATAGTAGTCTGTCTCTGTCTTTTGATTAGGCGTGATTGTACCTTTAGATATTTTTGGACAAAATTTTTTGCTGTAATCAATTTTCTTTACCATGTAAAATTTTAACTACAGCATTTTATTATTATGATGCTAGCTCAGCCAACGGATCACGATGACAAAGATTATCATATTCCTCTTAAGGGACTAGGAGAAATAAATAAATTTAATTTTGATCGATCTAGATGAATAGGCTTTGCTTTAATCAATTTTCTTTATTATGAAAAAAGTTTATTTAATTTTTTCTATTTTTTGTGATTTTACTTTCTCTTACCCTATATATGAAATATATAGAGAGAAAGTATTTTTCGTTTGTCGTGGTGTAGGTGTATAGGGACTCATTATTAGGAAGGTTACTTTGCTTTAATTGGGGAAATATTACGTATAAATAGAATTGGAATTTTTAATTTTAACATAATGGATTATCGATAAAGATCTATGGCTCTAGGCTTAATGATGATGGAGTCATGAAGGAAACAAGACAATATTCTTTTCTTCCAATTCTCGTCCTTACGCCTGACGTTTCGGCCCGAGGTCCAGGCCATCTTCAAAGCCCGCTGGCAATAATCAAAAAGTCGATTTTTGCAAAACAGTATGTGATCCGCTCATAGTCTCTACGTTTTGCTCTGAGCGGACCACATACTGAATGTTGTCGCTGTCTTTGCAAAAATCCACACTTTTCCATTTTTTTTTTTTGTTTTTTTTTTGGAATGGGTGCATAAGGTCCGAAGACCTATAATGACCAATAGTCACATGCAGCCAGGAAGAAAATAAAAACAAAAGGAGAACACTTTTCCATTATTCCCAGCCGGCTCTGAGAATTGAAATAAAAGCATATTTGGCTGCAATCGTCTTGTTTTCTTTCAGACTCCATCATCATAATGGATTATAAAAAACAATTTTTTTAACTCATGGTCATCTCACTTTGCCATTTAGTCTGTTTATTTATTTTCATCACTCTATTTTTCTAATTATATAAATAATTAGTAACTATCATGGAATTATAGCAAGATGGTCCTACTGTAGTCAAGGAATGACAAAATTTGGGTTCCTCATTTATTTCTTTCTTTATTTAAAAGTATTTAAAAACATCGAGTATGTTGGAGCTAAAGAGCAATCTAAAATTCAAGCCAAATATATATATATATGTCGTAGACAGATCGTGAAATTAGACAGTTCATGAACTGTCTAGACATTTCATGAACTGCAGCCAGATCGTGTAATGGTCAAACAGTTACATGATCTGGCTAAAAATTTTAGACAGTTCATGAAATGCAATTGGGCCTTAGACAGATCGTGTAATGCTCGAGAATTACATGAAATGTCTAAATTTTTTAGGCAGTTCATGAACTGCCTAACAGCAGTTTTGCCGATCGTGTACTGTTTGTAAAGCAAATAAAGATCTGGAAAAAAGTCAATTTTTTTCAATATTATTATTATTGTCGATTACTAAATTTTCCAAATCATCCTCACTTTGTAAATCTTGAGTTAAGGTGCGCGTCTCGGGGTTCTAATTTTGGGAGATTGCGGCCACAAATTTGAAGCTATCTACCTCACTTTTTTTTTTTAAATTAAAGCTATTTAAAACGTCTACAACTTATAGAAGCCCTTTTTTTGATTTTCGAAAAAATAAAATTTTTTTTTAGATTTATTGCATTAAATTACAAACAGTACACGACCGGCAAAACTGCTGTTAGGCAGTTCATGAACTGCCTAAAAAATTTAGACATTTCATGTAATTCTCGAGCATTACACGATCTGTCTAAGGCCCAATTGCATTTCATGAACTGTCTAAAATTTTTAGCCAGATCATGTAACTGTTTGACCATTACACGATCTGGCTGCAGTTCATGAAATGTCTAGACAGTTCATGAACTGTCTAATTTCACGATCTGTCTACGACATATATATATAATTTATATAATTTATATATAAGTAATTAATTGAGAAGAGGGAAGGAATTTTGGGTTGAATAGAAAAGCCTTTTACTTCATTTTTATCTAAATTAATTTAAATAAGATTACATCTTAAAAAATCTGGTGTGACTGGTCACACAGCACACAACTTTCTCTTACCTTCGTTAATCGAAGCTTGTGTTCTGTGCTTGTCACACCACATTTTTCGTGTCGACATATATTTAGTTTCCGACAGTACGGTACATTCGAATTTCATTTCAATGACATGGTACCTAACTTAAATATTCAACGTCGTAGCTCATTTCCTTCATGGTTAAAAATGTCCACACATACACACAAGACAGACAGACAGACCATGTCGCGAAAACCACTTTTTTGGATTCAGGAAACCTCGAAACGTGTATATCCATCAAAATCTCGACATCGACAATATTTTTTCAATAGCCTATGTGTATAAATTCTTTATTGAATTTTTATTTTTGCAAAGATAGATCTTTTTTTTTTAAACACTCACACTCTTTTCGGCAACTCAGGACATAAGACTTTTGACGATAACCGATATTTGAATATATATGTATTTGGAATCCAGACATTTGTTGTCCAAATAGCTTGAATAAAATCATCAGACTACCTGGAGTGCGAACCCGGGACCCTTGGTATACAAGGCGGGCGCGCTACCAACTACTCCAAGTCCGAGGGAAAGATAGATCTTAACTTTTTGAATATTAATTAGTCCGGTGTAATTTTTTATCATTTTTTATTCTCTTTTTTGTTTGAAATCGAAATGACTTAGCTAACACAAATTTAATTATTTTTCTTTTTATTTTCAGAACTCCTTCGAAGATGCATCTCGTCGTCAACCCACATGACCTCAACGTCATCTCAGTTTGTGTTTCTGCAGTTTGCCATTTGGTGAGTTTATTATTCACTTTATTTTTTCATTTATTTTAATAATTGGTATTTTACTAAACCAAATAAGTAGCTCTCTTGTCATTATTTCAAATATCGACCAATATTCAACCGCGGGGTTTGCGGGGATGTACGTTACGCCACTGTTAATATCGGGGGAATGTCATATGGACCCTGTTATGCAATGGTGTGTCAAAGACCAAAAAATTCAAAAATGAGTTAAGCACGGAATATTGTTTCAAATGCTATAATTAATAGTATTTTTTTATGAAACATGTCCTAAATAAAATAATATAAAAAAAAAATTTAAAAACAACGCTTTTATAAATGTACTAAAAAGAGAAAAATAATTATGTATAATTTCTTTAAAATTATATTAAAAATTAATATATGTTACTAAAACTAAAAGCGTTGGGCGCGGGATTTGCAAATTTTAATTGTATTAATAGGCCTATTATATGTTTTATGAATACATTTTCATACCATAGACTTGGCGGGTAGTTAGGCAAAACAGTTTGAAGTGACTCAAATGTTCTAGTTAGATTATTTTATTTTATTTTATTTTTTTTTTTTGATTCAAGTATCGGTGAATTAAGGTTAGTTGATCCTCTGCAATGCAAATTGCAAGAGATTGTTAATTTGCGCGCCCAACGCTTTTAGTTTTAGTAACATATATTAATTTTTAATATAATTTTAAAGAAATTATACATAATTATTTTTCTCTTTTTAGTACATTTATAAAAGCGTTGTTTTTAAATTTTTTTTTTATATTATTTTATTTAACTCTTTTTAGTTTTTGTAATAAAATATTAATACGTATGAGTTATATACATATACACGATACAAGACAATTTGTATTTTAAAAGAAGAGAAATTTTTGATTATAAATTTCACCCCCTCTTTTTTTGATAGGCCGAAATTAATTGACCTACAAAGATGAGACACATCAAATATTGCATTGTCACGGGTGTTACATACGTGTATAAAATTTCAAAGCTTTAGGTTAAGTGGAACTGGTCGTAATTTCAATCGCTAACTTTGTCGGACCGAACAATGGAAATGTAATTAATGGGCCGCTAATCTGAATTTAATTAATTTTTAATTATTTTGAATAGCAGATTTTTTAGAGTAAAGTCTATTTAACACCTCTGCCAATGCTCAAAACTCTAAATTAATTATAAATAGGAGAAATTTTGATTATAAAGTGTTACCCCCACTTTTTTTGATCGGCCGCCATTTTGTAATTAATTCACCTACAAAGATGAGACACATCAAATATTGCATTGTCACGGGAGTTACATATGTGAATAAAATTTCAAAGCTCTAGATTAACTAGAACTGGTCGTAATTTCAATCCGCAACTTTGTCGGCCCAAACAATGGAAATGTGATTAATTGGCCGCTAATCTCAATTTAATTAATTTTTAATTATTTTGAATAGCACATTTTGTAGAGTAAAGTCTATTGAACACCTCTGCCAATGCTCAAAACTCTAAATTAATTATAAATAGGAGAAATTTTGATTATAAAACTTCCCCCCCACTTTTTTTGATCGGCCGCCATTTTGTAATTAATTCACCTACAAAGATGAGACATATCAAATATTGCATTGTCACGGGAGTTACATATGTGTATAAAATTTCAAAGCTCTAGGTTAAGTAGAACTAGTCGTAATTTCAATCGCTAACTTTGTCGGACCGAACAATGGAAATGTGATTAATTGGCCGCTAATCTGAATTTAATTAATTTTTAATTATTTTGAATAGCACATTTTTTAGAGTAAAGTCTATTGAACACCTCTGCCAATGCTCAAAACTCTAAATTAATTATAAATAGGAGAAATTTTGATTATAAAACTTCCCCCCCACTTTTTTTGATCGGCCGCCATTTTGTAATTAATTCACCTACAAAGATGAGACACATCAAATATTGCATTGTCACGGGAGTTACATACGTGTATAAAATTTCAAAGCTCTAGGTTAAGTAGAACTGGTCGTAATTTCAATCGCTAACTTTGTCGGACCGAACAATGGAAATGTGATTAATTGGCCGCTAATCTGAATTTAATTAATTTTTAATTATTTTGAATAGCACATTTTGTAGAGTAAAGTCTATTTAACACCTCTGCCAATGCTCAAAACTCTAACTTAATTATAAATAGGAGAAATTTTGATTATAAAGTTTTACCCCCACTTTTTTTAATCGGCCGCCATTTTGTAATTAATTCACCTACAAAGATGAGACACATCAAATATTGCATTGTCACGGGAGTTACATACGTGTATAAAATTTCAAAGCTCTAGGTTAAGTAGAACTGGTCGTAATTTCAATCGCTAACTTTGTCGGACCGAACAATGGAAATGTGATTAATTGGCCGCTAATCTCAATTTAATTAATTTTTAATTATTTTGAATAGCACATTTTGTAGAGTAAAGTCTATTTAACACCTCTGCCAATGCTCGAAACTCTAACTTAATTATAAATAGGAGAAATTTTGATTATAAAGTTTTACCCCCACTTTTTTTAATCGGCCGCCATTTTGTAATTAATTCACCTACAAAGATGAGACACATCAAATATTGCATTGTCACGGGAGTTACATACGTGTATAAAATTTCAAAGCTCTAGATTAACTAGAACTGGTCGTAATTTCAATCCGCAACTTTGTCGGCCCAAACAATGGAAATTGATTAATTGGCCGCTAATCTGAATTTAATTAATTTTTAATTATTTTGAATAGCACATTTTGTAGAGTAAAGTCTATTTAACACCTCTGCTAATGCTCAAAACTCTAAATTAATTATAAATAGGAGAAATTTTGATTATAAAGTTTTACCCCCACTTTTTTTGATCGGCCGCCATTTTGTAATTAATTCACCTACAAAGATGAGACACATCAAATATTGCATTGTCACGGGAGTTACATACGTGTATAAAATTTCAAAGCTCTAGGTTAAGTAGAACTGGTCGTAATTTCAATCGCTAACTTTGTCGGACCGAACAATGGAAATGTGATTAATTGGCCGCTAATCTGAATTTAATTAATTTTTAATTATTTTGAATAGCACATTTTGTAGAGTAAAGTCTATTTAACACCTCTGCCAATGCTCGAAACTCTAACTTAATTATAAATAGGAGAAATTTTGATTATAAAGTTTTACCCCCACTTTTTTTAATCGGCCGCCATTTTGTAATTAATTCACCTACAAAGATGAGACATATCAAATATTGCATTGTCACGGGAGTTACATATGTGTATAAAATTTCAAAGCTCTAGGTTAAGTAGAACTGGTCGTAATTTCAATCGCTAACTTTGTCGGACCGAACAATGGAAATGTGATTAATTGGCCGCCATTTTGAATTTTTTGAATTTTTAATAATTTTGAATAGCACATTTTGTAGTGTAAAGTCTATTTAACACCTCTGCCAATGCTCAAAACTCTAACTTAATTATAAATAGGAGAAATTTTGATTATAATATTTTACCCCCACTTTTTTTGATCGGCCGCCAATTGGAAATTAATTGACTTACAAAGATGAGACACATCAAATATTGCATTGTCACGGGTGTTACATACGTGTATAAAATTTCAAAGCTCTAGCTTAAGTAGAAGTGGTCGAAATTTCGATTTGCAAATTTGTCGGAAAAACAGGAAAGCAAGTTAATAAAAGCGTTGTAAAAAATTTGCACAATTGACAAGATAAATTATATATAATCCAATGTAAACAAAAAAACTTTATTGTTGATTTTCTCAAAACTCGATGTTTGGTCTTTGACACACCATTGCATAACAGGGTCCATATATGCAATGTTCGTGTTAATATCTCAAAAAATATTAGGAGTACAAATTTGAAATTTGGCCAAAATATTCTTCTATTTGAACTTATTCGGTGCTAATTAATTTGTATTTTTATTCCCACCCCTTCGAAAATTAGGGGCGCGAATGTGATTATAATGCTATGTTCGTGTTAATATCTCAAAAAATATTAGGACTAGAAATTTCAAATTTTGCCAAAATATTCTTTTGGCGGTAAAATGAAACGATAGGCAAAAAATAAATGGTGAAATCTTTACCTGAAAAATCATTCGTTCTAACCGTATATTCATCATTATTATACCTCATAAGACAGAGGAGATATTCCAGCCATTAAACTGCATGCCTTCCTAACAGGCCACTATACACACATGATTTGTAAGAATAGAAAATTGTGTGCTGTGTGACCACTCACACCAGCTTCTCAGCTGTTAAAGCCAAGTTCAAGGTCAGTGAGTTCAATGTCTTCATAGCATTAGTTCCAAACTTGGCCACCTGAGTTTTGTAAACAGCGCTGTGTGTATCAATCTGATAGTTTAGATGAGAAAAATTAATTAACCACAAAAAATTGACTTTAAAAACAAAAGTTTCTCCAAGATGAAGTATTTTCATTAAGAATTTGTTCAAATTCATTTATTTAGTTAAAATTAATATTTGACCCCATTTTTCGACTCGGCTAATCTCAAAATATTTCGATCAAAATCTCCACAACGAATTTTTGACGTAAATGCATTACTTTCTCCTTAAATATTGATTTATATTTATTTTTTGTTACAGCTAATGCAAAAGGAACCAAACAGAAGGATCCACCAAAATCTTTGAAGTCCATTTGCAACTGGGAAACTACATCTGCTACTTACTTCAAATATAATTTCACCCTTTGAATTATCTATGCCTCTCAGTGTGCAGGCATCGATGATGGCAGCCTGCTGCTCTGCTCTCTCCCTTCTCCTATCTAAAGGTAATTCAATTCGAAATTACTATTTAATTTTTATTATACTCTTTAGTGATTAAATATAATTCATATTAAAATTTAAGAATTTCACTATGTGACTGTCGAACACATATAATTATAAAAAACATATAACCAAGTATTTATTAATTTAAATAAGCGAAAAATGTAGGTACCGCCGGGAGTTGCACCACGGATCTTGTCGATTTACGCTCAACATAATGTTGAGTTGGTTATATGTTTTTCATAATTACCTCATGGACCAACACATGATATATATAATTCTTCATATAATTATATATATATATATATATATGACATCGTTTAATTTTTTCTTGTTTTCTGCTCTCAGATCTAATTGACAATGGCTCGACTTAACATTATGTTGACAATTTTTTTTCTATCATTTTGTATCTCTATTATATTTATTAATTCTGAAAAAACTTAAAAATCTACCTTATGATTTCTATTATGAAAATTGAATTTTTTATTTTCTATTATTTAATATTCTATATCTAATATGGACATTTGTCAAGGGATTTCGGGTTAAATAAAACAATTTTATAAAAACAAAAAATAATCTTTATTAAATATTTAAAATTTATCTTAATATAATACAATAAGATAGGAAATAATAAATTAATATTTCTTTGTTTCAGAAGAGAGAATCTTCGGAAAAAAACATCCAAGTGTGGACGCACTCTCTATATGAGCAAATAATCAAATGGAAAGTTTTTTTTATATTTATGAGCTGATGAAGAAAAACAGACAAACAAAGCAAAGGCCTTCAGTTGCATTCACGTGGAGCCAGGAGCAAGTCGGTTGATCTCATGTCTCTGAAAAGTCCTCTTCTATTGCGTTGTTGCAAGGTATTTATTATTTCCATATTTGATTTTACTTTTTATTTTCTCTTACTTAAATCATACAGTAGTTATAAATTTTCATTTATTTTTTAATGATGCAATCAGATTGTGATAAGAGGTTTGCATCTCCCGTTCTAATTAAAATAATTTACTAAGAAATCGTTTATCAATATTATATTATATTTTTTGTAAAATTTCTCCTTTCTGGCAAATTCTCTCTTTCTCCTAGTTAACACACACACACACACACACACGTCGAATCTTATTTAGTAAGAAACAATAATTTTTATGATTTTTATCTCTTCCAGGGGTGGCTTTTGCTAGTGGTCGCTTTCTTCCTTCATCATCGACCTAATCGCTTCAGCATCAACTTCTCAGCACACTTGGAAGCTGCCTCTCTATTTCTCTACACCAGGTAGATCCTGACAATGAGTTTTTTTCAATTTATTATATTAATTCTCCCCCTCCCACACCCTTTCATTTTATGGCATTTGATTAACATTAAAGACTATAGTAGTCTGCATAGGCGCAGCCAGAAATTTTTGATGGGGGGGGGTTCAGGATGATTTCTCCCCCTCCCCCCCGACTAATAGTGCAGTATAAGGCGTCTAATGAAATATATGACTAGCCTATTCATCCTCCTGGACCCCTCTCGGATTGGCTCGGGCCCGCCCTTTCTTAATTAAGTGCCGCAATATTTCATTCAACTCGTTTCAGGCAATAAAAAATGCAACCCTCTCATCCTAAAGAATTTTACTTACATTTTTTTTCACTCCCTATAATAGAGGAGTTTCTGTCTGTTAGTTTGTTTCTCTTGATCCGAGTTCTCTCTCAGATCTCTTTATGAAAAAAAAACATAAAAAATTTATTTATATTACTTACTTACTTAGTCGACCCGTTCTTCTGTGCGGCGGTTTGGTGCACGCGGGTCCCAATTGTCACTCCACGCTCGACGGTTCTTTGCCAGTGTCGTCCAGTGAAGCACACATCTTCTCCCTGATCTTATGGAGTTTCTAAAATGCAGCGAATCTCCCCAGCGTATAGGTGGTCCCCCTACTGGTCGCTTCTTGTTCCTGGGGATCCACAGCTGCAATGATGTGCTCCATCGTCCGTCTTCTCTTCTCATAAGACGCCCTGCCCATTCATGTTTTGCTCTATTGACGTGAGTAAGCATATCTCTTACCTCCGATTGCTTCCTGACATCAAAATTGTGGAGACCTTGTTGGCGTTGTGTTCTCAGGGTTAGCCCAATCATTCTTCTCTCCAGCGCCGCCTGCATAGTCTTGATTTTATTTTCATGTTCCCGTGTTAGGGCCCATGTTTCACTTGCATAGCTGAGTGCCGGTAGTACAGTTGAATATGTTGGACTTTAATTTTCGATACTTTAATTGATTCAAGTACCTCGCGGACAGTCCCGAAGGCGGCCCAGCCACCCGTCTTCTTCTTGCTAATTCTGGTGTCAAATCGCTGGCGGTGGTTAAAAGCCTTCCCAGATATACAAATTCGTAGATGTCTTTTAAAGGGTTGCCATCGATGAGAATGGGATCTTTGCAGGCGAACGCGTTCCGCATGATCTTTGTCTTGTCAATGTTAATTGCGAGGCCTGCTGGTTTCCCCTTTATTAAGGACTCAATCATGAGGTTTGCTTCCCTTGGCGTTTGTGTGACAAGAACTATGTCGTCAGCGAATCTGAGATGGTTCAGTTTTCTTCCATCGATATCTAGGCCAGCGCTCGCTCCAGTTACAGCGTCTTATCACTGACTCCAGACATGACGAAAATAGGCTAGGTGAAATCGGGTCACCCTGGCGAACGCCTCTCCCTACGGAGACGGCTATTGCTCGATGGAAGGGTTTGAATTCAGTTTGGGTGCCCTCGTAACATTTGCTCAGAAGGTCAATATAATCCTTCTTTTACTCCCTGGTCTTGTAAGGACTGCCATACGAAGTTGTTGGGAGAAGAGGAGATTGATGAGGTGAAGGATTGAAATAAAAAGACTTTGTTTTCTTGGAGAAATTTATTTGGGGGAAAATTAACAAATTTTTTTTTACAACAAAAATAATAAATAAACAAACACACATATTTACTCTTTGAATGTTCAATGAGAAGCAAAGAATACACAACAAAAGTATATAATAATTTTTATTATTTTTCATTTGAGAGATTTAATCAATTTTAATAGGCTTTAATTTTTACTTTCTCGTACCCTATATATGAAATATACGTATAGAGAGAGAAAGTATTGCGATCATGTCAAAAATTCGATGTCCAGATTTTGATGGATATACATGTTTTGAGGTCCCCTGAGTCCAAAAAAGTGGGTCCCGCAAATTGGTCTGTGTGTGTGTGTGTGTGTGTCTGTGTGTGTGTGTGTGTGTGGACCCATTTTTTTTAGCATGAAGGAATTGAGCTACCGGATTGAAATTTTATATTTAACTTAGGTACCTTTGAAGAATCTCAAAATAAGCTTTTGAACAAAATCGGCCAAAAAGTACTAGTACTTTACTGATGTACTTTTTCAGTTTTTTTCGATTTTCTCAAAATTCCCTCCAAGGATTTTTTTAAAATTCATAAATCAACTATTTTTTAGATGCTCTTTAAAATGTATATTCTCATTTTGCCGTTGAAATCTTCTGAAGACCACTTTACTCTTGTTCTTCATAGGAAAGATAGAAATGGTTGCCATGGTAACCGAATTTAAATCTTTTCTTTTTATTAGATTAAAAATCAATTATTATTTAAATTCCCATTTATTTTTATTTTATTTGTGTCTTTAATTGTTTCAAAGAAAACATATATGTCTCTCTCTCACTTGCAAACATTATCGTCTCTCTCTACTCTTTATTAAATTCCCTTTCCACCTTATCTTCGCATTTGACCAATGTTAATTTCCAATAGGGATTTGAATGTTAATTTCGATTCAAAAGGGGGTCCCCTTTGGAACTTTTTACGCATTTAAAATTTTTTTTTCCAATTCTTATGAAATTTTGTATTTATTTACGAATCTATATTGTGTATAAAATGTCCAAATATGAGATTAAAATTTTGAAAAATAACCATAGTTTATTTGAAGCAGTCAACATTTAAAATGCAAGTTTGAAACTAAGGTGCTATGGGAAACTAAATATATCTCGACACAAAAAATCTGGTGTGACCAGCACGGTGCGCAACTTTCTCTTACCGAAGGGTAAGAGAAAGTTGTGTGCTGTGCGCCAGTCACACCAGATTTTTTATAAATCAAGACAAAAATCAATTCTTTTCAATGGAAAAATTCTGAATTTTCTCGAATTCTTTGCGTTTCTTTTAATAAAATTATTTTATTTAATTTTTTTTTTTAAACTAGAGAAAATTATTATATTTTTACTTTCTCTTACCCTATATATGAAATATATATAGAGAGAAAGTATTGTTTGTATTATAGAGCTTAAATATCTAGTCATGGGTTAGGTCCAATGGGGGGGGGGTTTGAACCCCCCAAATCCCCCCCCGTGGCTACGCCTATGGTAGTCTGTCTCTCTGTCTCTTGATTAGGCTCCCAACGGATTCCGTTTTTAACGTGATTGTACCTTTTTTTTTTTTTTTTAGATATTTTTGAACAAAATTTTTTGCTTTAATCAATTTTCTTTACCATGTCAAAATTTAACTACAGCATTTTATCAAAATGATGCTAGAAGACTACTTTACTCTTGTACTTCATAGGAAAGATAGGATAAATGGTTGCTATGGTAACAAAATATAAATATTTTCCCATACCAGGGCCGGAACTAGGAGATTTTTTAGGGGGGCAAAATTTAATTTGCCGCCCCCTCCTTAAAATTTTCCCTGATCTCAAAAAATTTTTTTTTTCGCGGAACCAAATTTTTCCGTACGAAAAAATATTTTACCTTTTTTTAGAGACGCAAAATTTGCCGCCCCCTGATATCTGCCGCCCGGGGCACGTGCACCCACTGCCCCCCCCTAGATCCGGCCCTGTCCCATACTTATAAATTTTACATCTTGAAATTCGAATTTACCGTACTGTCGGGAACGACACAAAAAATCTGGACTTACCTTCGGTAATCTAAAATTGTGTGCTGTGCGACGATTCACACCAGATTTTTTCTAAGGTCTCAAGGGTCGGATTGAAATTTATTCTGCCTCATGCCCAAGGTTGCCCACAGTTGTTCTAAATGAATTTCATATATTTAAAAAATCCGGCAAATATATTATCTTACATACATTTGAAATGGAAAATAAATGTTTATATTATTAATTTTTCTTGGGCCTTCCACTCGAGTCCGACATTGCCCGTGAATAGTAAAAAAAATCTTTAGTTTTTTTTTTTATATTTTTACCTAAAAATATTTAACTTTTCATTTGTAATTAAATTATAATAGTTTTTGAATTCATGAAATTAAAAAATTAAAATTATTATTTATATTATTATAATTTAATAATTATTATTTAGATTAGATATTTAAATATTTTTATTTTTTTTTCCACAGAATAAATAAATAAATGCGGCGTCTCCTTCGACTCACCTCTTTGCCATCATCTAAACGCATCTCGATGACACGTCTCTCTATCTCATCTCTGACGTTCTCGTTTTCTCGACTTTACATCAAATGTCATTAAATTCACCTTATATTTCATCTCTTCTGTTTTCATTTTCAAAGGTCAGTAATTTATTTTATATTCAATTTAATCTGTTCCTTTGTCCATTTAGAATTGAAATTTCTAATAAATTCAATTCTCAAATAAATACATTCTGAAATATTATGTTATTAATGTAACAGGTTAGGCTGTCCTTAGTCTGTCACATTTTAATCTTTTATTTTTTAATATTAAATCATTTTAAAGTGAATTTGAATATATTCATATTATAAATATTTAAATAATAATTCATTTTTTATTTTATTCATTAGTTTCCATCAAATTTGTCATGTCTCTCTTATTAGCCTATATTACAAATTAATTTCGCTTGGTTTATATTTAGATTTTGTTTTTAATTTTCTTATAATTCAATATTTTTGTATCAATAGAATATATCCTATAATTATTATTTAATAAATTCATTATATACATTTTTTTTTTTTTTTGTTTCAGATGGTTTTTGGTCCAGGACCAGATGAAACTTGTCTTGGGATTGACAAGAAATGTAGAAACAACAAGATAGGCATATTCATCAATATTAGTGTATAATAAATAGAAAAATTATCATCCCTTTCATGAACAAGTGGAGGAAGGCAACGTCTCAACAGAACATCGTCAAGATCAACTTTGGAATGAATTAATCGAAAGGTATGTGTGATTAGATCATTTTCTTTTTTTCTATGCTTTCTTTTCATGTATCATATTATTCTATTTGTTCTCTTTGACAATCATTTTCACTTAATTTTTTATCTAAAAGTTTGATAATGATTAAATATTCTCATATATAAAAGTAATAATAAATATGATATATTAAAAGAAAACAGAGAAGAAATAAACTGTGATTGAAATATCTATTAATATTAGTGGAATGGATAACAGGTCAGATCAATCCAATAAATATATATATATATATATATATATAAATTTTATATTTTTTATTTATATATTTTATTGGACTGATCTGACCTGTTATCCATTCCACTAATATCGACAGTCCTGGTGAGTGTTCAAATTAATCTATTAATATTGTACAATGTGGGTCAATATTAACTCACACCCATGCGTTTTCTACTTGTGATTATTTCATTGTTTTTAAAAAAATATATATATTTTTAATGGAAACCTTTCATGGCTCAAAACTAGAAAATTTCCAATAAAATTTTCATTTTCTTTTATACAAAGAAATAATTGCAAGTAGAAAACGCATGGGTGGGACTTAATATTGTCTCTCACTGTACTTGTATTTACTAATTAATTATGTCTAATTTTTATTAACAAACTTCATAACGCGATTACTACTTGAATATATACAGTATATATATATATAAATCACCCATATATATATATGGGGCATTCCACGCCAACTCGACCACTTTTGAACCCGACCATTTTTGATTTGGCTGAAACTTTGTCATCTTTTTATACCCTAGTGATGAAAGTCGAGAAAATTCCATTTATCCTGAAAAAATTAGAAATTAGTTGTGTATTCAACTACTGAAGTATTTGAAGCGTCAAGTAAAAGCTTAGAAACCTGGGCGTAACTAGGGGGTGCCGGGGGGCCTGGCCCCTCCCCAGAAAGCTCCTTGCCCCAAGAAAAATTGAAAAAATATGGGGCTTTCCAGGCCCACCGGAGGATGGCTGGTCTCATGGCCCCCCTTTAATTTTTCTTGGGGCAAGGAGCTTTCTGGGGAGGGCCAGGCCCCCCGGCATCCCCCTAGTTACGCCCAGGTTTCTAAGCTTTTACTTGACGCTTCAAATACTTCAGTAGTTGAATACACAACTAATTTCTAATTTTTTCAGGATAAATGGAATTTTCTCGACTTTCATCACCCCTAACTATTATTATTATTATTTTTCTTCAATTTTCTAGAATCTCAGTCAATCCTGGAAGAATTTAAGAGCACCATCATGATAAATAAGCGGAGAAAAAAAAATTTTTTTTTTTCAAAAATAAAAAAAAATAGAAAGCGAAATAATCCCACTCTGAAATTTTCACAGCATTTGTAGAAAAAATCAAAGTTTTTTATAAAAAAAAACAAATTAAAAAAAAAGTGTCATTCATCCCGAAATTTTTGTTTTTTTACGAAAATGTCAAAAAAAACGTTCAAGATGAATCTGTAAAATTTTGTCATATTTTTTTCTGAAAAGTACATTTAAAGACAAAAATTTCAAAAAAAAAATCGTCCCGATAAGTTAATTTTTGACAGTTTTACGGTTATTTAAAAAAAAAAAATCGATGTTTTTTGAAAATGCTATAACTTTTTTTGGCTGGGTCGAAAAATCTGAAAAAATTCTCAGACACGTTTTCAATAGGGTACAAAAAGATGACAGAGTTTCAGCCAAATCAAAAATGGTCGGGTTCAAAAGTGGTCGAGTTGGCGTGGAATGAGGGGGTGTATTTCTCCCTTTCTAATTAAAATATCAGTTCTATTTTTCTTTATTATAAAAAATCGTTTTTCAATATTATTTATTCCTTTTTATTTCTTACAGGGGCACTGCTAGTGGTCACCTTCAACCCCCACGACCCTGTCGCGTGAGCAAGAACTTCAGTCTCTCTCTGCCATCAGGTAGGCCTAATTATTATTCATTTTTTTAAATATTTGATTATTATCATATGGTTCACAAGCTGTCAGATTCTTTCTCTCTCGCCTTTGATTGTGACTTTATAATATTACTAATATCACTAAAATGCTTTCACAAAAAAAATATGAAAATTTTTTATCACTTTATAGATAATTAAATAAAAAAATAAACATTTCTTTGCCTATTTATATTACCAATATTAATGAAAGATTTATGAC